>PVIA01004289.1:13226-142635 GCA_004024845.1 Tonatia bakeri
GGGAAGAGGATGGACCGGTTCCTGGAGCCTCTGGTCTCCAAGGCCACTCAGCCCCTTGAGGACGAGAGCGGCACACAAAAACGACTCTGCTCGAAGTCTGGCCAGTGTGACTGCTCTAACGGAAATTCAAATAGCATGCAAACGTGAATGCCTCTCGAGTGTGCACATTTGCTGAGGCTGTTACAGAAGCCACTTTCCCTTTCCTGGACATGCCAACCAGTAGTAGGGTGCTCCGAGGCCGCAGGGGGGGGGGCGGGGCGGGGCAGGGCTGTAAAGTCAGAGCCCAGTGAAGGCGAGGGGCCTGGGGAGCGGCAGCCCTGCAGCCATCGCTCCTCCGCCTGGGCAGCGTTCTCACGACCACTCTTTTCTCTTCTTCCGTCTTCGTCCCTTGTGCGTGCTCCCTCTCCCAACCCCCGGCCCTGCTTCCCCCTGCCTCTGTGTGTCCCTGCCTGGCTCCCGCCGGGGGCAGGCACCTCTGTCAGTCTCCTTGCAGTGGTGGTTATTGTGTGTGGTGTGGCCCTGGTGGCAGTTTTTCTCTTTCTCTTTTGGAAGCTGCGCTGGACGCCCTGGAGGAACAAGGAGGCCTCCAGCCCCTCTTCTGCTGACGCGCCCCCCAGAGCCTTCCAGAACCCCCGCTCCAGAGGCAAGATGGCAGACAAGCTGAAGGACCCCCACTCCCTGGGCTTCCTAGAGGCGGCCGTGAAGATCAGCCACACGTCCCCAGACATCCCGGCCGAGGTGCAGATGTCGGTCAGAGAGCACATTTCGCGTCACACACGGCTGCAGAGACAGACCACAGAGCCCACGTCATCCACCAGGTGAGGGGTGGAGCCCCTTCCCTAACCCCACAACTGCACGTTCCCTTATCCAGGAGAGAGATCCCAGCCTGCAAGGGCCAGAGGCCAGAGAGCACAACAAGTGAGCTCCGAGTGGAGAGCGTCTCAGATCATGCAGTCCATGTGGGCGATCAGCTAGAAGGTGGGCCAGCAAAGGCCTCAGGAAAGGGGGACCTTCTGGGTGGGGTGCTGTGCATGTGGTGTGCACCAGGATGTGTGTGGGTGGGCGGGCGATGTGGGGGTTTGGAGGGAAAGAAAGACATCCAGTGGAGGGAAGAGAACACGCAAAGGCCTAGAGGCCTTAGAGTTCCTGGGGCATCCAGGGCTATGTGAACAGAGCCTCGGAGATGCCGTCTTCGGGCACGGAAGGGGGGGTGAGAGCGTCTTACCTTTTGGGAATGAGGGTTCCTTCATAGCCTCTGGCAGAGTTCTCTGCATGGCAGCAGTTGAATGCATGGCACTCCGTGACTGAAAAAGCAAAACCAACAACCGCCACATAGCGACAAGAACCTGCTCTAAATCCAGAAGCACTTTTAAAAGAAGTGACGTGTGCAGGCACAAGGCACTGTGTTCATTCACAGCTTAGTGCTCCTGTGGGTCCTGGGGCCCTGCAGTGCCCTGTCACACCCCCAGCTCTTGGGGGACCAGCCCAGGGAAAGGAGGCCAGGAGTCAGAGTGCAGGGTCCCACTCACAGAGTTTACTGCAGGACCGTGAGCCAGGTGCTCGTGTCTGCCCAGCCTCGCTTTCCCAACCCTAACGTAGAGCTGATGACTCCTAGGGCTGCTGTGAGGAGCCCGTGAAGGAATCCGTGTGATGGTGAGAGCTAAGGATGTTACTTAATACACATCGGCCCTGTTCAAGCAAGTGCTTGGTATGGGGGAGCTCATTTCATCCTCACAGCCACCCTGTGCAATTGTTACTGTCGTTATCCTCATTTTACGTCAAAGAGAAGTTAAGTAACTTGCCCAGGCTCCCATGGCTAGACCGTGGCAGAGCCAGAATCACCCTCTACAGTCTGGCTGCAAAGCCCAGGAATGTGAACTCTGGTGATGGAGGGAGAGGGGGTGGCAGGGCACCCGCCAGCCACATCCAGGGGAGGAAAGGGTGGTCCTCCTCTTGAGGGATCTCATGGTTTAACGTGGGAACCAGAGTCCCATCTACTGGGGAAGAAACCTAGAAAGCAGTTAGCAGAAAGGCAGGGAAAATGTAATGGCTAACAATTAGTGAGAGGACTATATACCTGGCCCCACTGCAGCCACTTGACACATACTAAGAGGTGTACCACGCACAACGTGTGTGCTGAGGGAAAGGGTGAGCCAGGGCCCGGGTTGGGTCTGCCTGCATCCAGTCCCGCTGAGCGCTGACCACGCCCCCTGCGCCCTCCCACCCGCCCTCCGCCAGGCACACGTCCTTCAAGCGCCACCTGCCCCGGCAGATGCACGTCTCCAGTGTGGACTACGGCAACGAGCTGCCGCCGGCCGCGGAGCAGCCCACCAGCATTGGCCGCATCAAGCCCGAGCTGTACAAGCAGAAGTCAGTGGACGGGGACGATGCCAAATCCGAGGCCGCCAAGAGCTGCGGGAAGATCAACTTCAGCCTGCGCTACGACTATGAGACCGAGACCCTGATCGTGCGCATCCTGAAGGCCTTCGACCTCCCCGCCAAGGACTTCTGCGGCAGCTCTGACCCTTACGTCAAGATCTACCTCCTGCCCGACCGCAAATGCAAGCAGCAGACGCGGGTGCACCGCAAGACCCTGAACCCCACCTTTGACGAGAACTTCCACTTCCCGGTGCCCTACGAGGAGCTGGCCGACCGCAAGCTGCACCTCAGCGTCTTTGACTTCGACCGCTTCTCCCGCCACGACATGATCGGGGAGGTCATCCTGGACAACCTCTTTGAGGCCTCCGACCTGTCCCGGGAGACCTCCATCTGGAAGGACATCCAGTACGCCACGAGTGTGAGTACAGCCTGCCCTCTGGGCTTCTGGAAGATTCCTGGTTCTGGGTTGAGCGGGATGCGCCGGCACCCCCTCACCCCTGGAGGCAGATGGGTCTTCACCCTTCAGGATATGAAGGGGGAGTGGAAACTGACCAGTGAGCCAGCCCACCCAAGGGCAATCCTTGCACTCCGCCCCAGGTGGGCGGAGCCAGAGCCCCCATGGGGGTGAGAAGGGAAGGGAATGTTTATTGCTTCTGATGGCCTGTTCTAGGTGATCCTCTCTACCCGTTAGGCCTCAGGTGTATCATCTACAGAGTAACGTTGTATGTCTCTTTGATCGTGGGTGAGGATTGGCCAGGCCCCGGGGCTGACTCAGACAGCAGCGTCTTGGAAAAGGCAGTCGAGGACAGGCTGTGTTGATTAGGATGAGCCAGGTTGTGCCGCAGCAGCAGCAGTCTTGGGACCTGGTGGCTTGCAGCAGCGATGTCGACCGGTGTGCCCTGAGGATTTTTAAAACACGCAACAGCTGGCTGTGTAGTCAGCGACACCGACCTCTTCCCCCTTAGACTGTCAAATCAAAAAGTGACAACAGCCAGCACGACAATAGCCGTCCCATGTGAATGAGCCAAAACTATACCTATTTTTGGTCAGATCGACAAAAGATACAATATGGTTTTTGGCGTGCCATAGAATTAGTAGTTAGTTTATGTGCGCCGTGAGATGCAAGGGGCTGAAAATTGCTGTCTCAGAGCCACGGCGCTCCGGTCCTCGCTCATGCGGCAGGGGTCTGCAGCCTGGCCGGGCTCCTCCCTGCCTTGTTCGCCAGGGGTCCAGGCCGAGGGAGGCTCTGTCTGGGCATACGCTCCTGCTGCCACGTCGGGAGGCAGGGGATGTGGCAAACTGTGTGCTGTCTCTTAAAGCTTCTGTGCAGAAGTGGCACGTGTCATTTCAGCCACAGTGCGTTGGCCAAAGCAAGACACGTGACGGCTCCTCATATGAAGGGGGCAGAGCAAGGCAATCCTAGCATGTGCCCAGGAGAACTGGGCGTTCTTAATGACCAGCACGGTGACCACCCACAGCAGAGCTCCCTTTCAGGCACTGCCTGCCCCGGCCAGCCTGGGAGGTGGGGGAGCCAGCCCGAGAGGACACTGCCCCACGCCGGGAGAGGGGCCAGGCTGTCCACACGCAACTGGACTTAACCCAGCAGGTTCCGAGCAGCCGAGGAGAGGAGGGAGGACAGCTCCGGCACAGAGAACCGGAGAGGCCAGCCCCAGGCTCTTAGGTCCAGTGTAGGCAGCGTGCGCCAGGGTGCTGGAGGGGGGTGAGGAGGCTGTGTGGCCGCCCCCTGCAGGGGTGGGCGGTGCGTCCCTCTTCAAGTCTGGCCAGGCAGCCAAGAGCCTAGCAGGGGTATTTCCACAAGGCGCCAATGGCCTCACATCTGGCGTCTTGACTGCTAACTGCCTGACTGTCTCCCTCGATATTTCTCTGGGGCACGGGTGACTCAGCTCAGCAGGCAGACCCTCCCTTTGGGAGATCAGCACCCACTATCTCTATGTTGAATTTGCAAGGAGAGAGGCAGGGAAAATCAGCCCTGCTCTGGTAAGAAAAGGGTAAGAATCTCGCTACATTCAGAGAGAAAGAGAAATTTGGTTGGCCCTGTTTCTGCCCCAGGGGGAGGGTCTCTGCACCCCTTTCTCATAGCTGATGCCAGCTTTGACCAGTTCGGTCCGATGTCCCAGCACCTCCCCCACCCTCACCTTCCTGAAATGTCATCCCCAGGAATAGCACCAACCGCAGGGCCTGCAGACGGGACGAGCCTGCTGGGCGGACAGGCAGGGCGGGATGCTACCGCAGCCCTGCTCTATAGATCACTCTGGAGTTTATGCCTGGAACAGCTCTTCCCTGGTGGTCTTTTAAGACAACAGCTTCATTGCAGGGACCCTGAAGGGAGAGAAAGGTGGCCCAGTGCTCCCCACACCCGCACACTGTGGCTGAGACCCAGGGGCTCAGAGAGAGGCAGGCGCCAGGGCCAGGGGCTGCCCCCTCTCACCAGAGTGCTCCCTTTCCTGGGACTTCAGCTCCGGGCCTGAGAGGCAGCGGTCCTTGCAAGCACACCGCTCACCTGGAAGCGAGGGTCCTATACCCTAGAACTCCGTGGCTGTCCCTACTCCCGTCCCATTCCCCTTCCACAGCCAAGCTGCAGAGAAAAGGCAAATCATCCAGAGGTGCTGGACAAATCATCACTGTCGCTGCCCTCCTCCTCATTGCCATTATAGTCTTCCTCCATCTTCTCTGAGCAGAACCCTGTGCCGGGCACTGGGGCGGGGGGAGGGGGTTGTGGGGGAAGAAGGGGGATGAGCTAGACGGCAGCCTCTTCATACACAGGAATGTGTCATCTCATTACAGAGTCCGGAACCGTCCATGCAGGAACTAGCGAAGCATAGTAGCAAATACTACCCACTGTGTGAGGTTGCGAGACCTGAGAGTTAGGGCAGCAGGAAAGACTTCCCAAGCTGGGTGGGGGTGTCTTGATCAGCAAAGAGGAAGGGGAAGCATTCTAGCCAGGACCTGAGCGTGGCCAGGAGAACGGGAGGTGTCCGGGCCCAGGAGTGTCTGATGCTGGGAGCCAGTAACCAGACTTGCACTCTCTGTCTTGTTTATAGTCTGCACTGGATGTCATGCCTAAGTGAGGCCCCTGGAGACTTCTCCAGCAGGCAAAGGATTAGGCCAAAGAAGGGAAAGGGAAATAAAGAAGGCTGATGCTTTTACTCACTTTTTTTGGTGCTGACTCAAAGCTGGTAATTATTTTGAGTCCAGAGAGGCCCAAGGCACAGACACCAGGAACGGCCGAGCGCTCAGTGCAGGTGAAGCCCTGCAGCCGGTGCAGTGGGGGTGCTGCAGACAAGCACAACCGTCCACCGATTCCCTCCAAGAGCTGCCCTTGGGCCCCGAGCTCAGAACTCCTGCAGCTCCTCAGCCTCCCAGGCTGCTCCCCGAACATGCCTGGCATTCCTGCCCCCTGTGTCTTGCCTCTGCACACAGGTACCCCCTGGCAGGCAGGCCTCCCTCCCCCCAACCCCACGCCCCCACCTGGCCCCAACCCACCCGCCTCCTACAGCTTCCCCGAAGTCAGCCACCGCTCCTCCAGATTTACTCTGAGTTCTTGTCCCTCGGCTACATCCCAAACCATATTCCATCTTGCCAAATGCTCCCAGTGGCTCGGGAATGACTTGTGTCCCACATTTGCTTTTCTCTTGTACTGTCCCCTCGGGGCTGAGCATGTCATTTTATGCACATGTAAGAACTCAGCACACTCTTGTTGAAAGATGGATGGCTTTGTTAATCCAATTACAACCAAGTACAGATGCTCCTCGACTGATCCTGGGCTTATGACCCAATAAATCCTCCGTAAGTTGAAAATATCGCAAGTCAACTTGCGTACAACACACCTAACCTACCGATTACCCCGTCCTAGTCGAGCCCGCCTCACACACGCTCAGAGCTTGCACTAGCCTGCAGCCGGGCACCATTGCCTAACACCACGGACATACTGTGTCGTGTCAGTGGTTTACCCTCGTGACCGTGTGGCTGATGAGGAGCTGGGGCTGCCTGCCACTTCCCAGCATCATGAGACAGTAGCATACTGCATATTGCTAGTCCAAGGAAAGATCTAAATTCAACATTGAAGTATGGTTTCTATTGACCACATGTAGCTTTTACACCGTTGTAAAGTCGAAAAATTTTAAGTCACACCATCGTAACTTGGGGACCATCTGTGTTGGTGCACGAGGGCAGGGTCATTAAAGCAGAGGAGTTGGGTTCGGTCAGCCTGGGAAGGCTTCCTGAAGAAGGTGGCCATTTGGAAAATGGGTAGAGCCAGGGTTGGTGGGGAGAGACCCAGTCTGAAGTGGCAAAAAGATTAACCAGCCAGGATTGAAGTGGAGGGTCAGTCACCCACAGACTGGCTAGAAGGACAAGGGGCCCAGGAGGGCTCTCCGAGGTCACATGAGTCCATGAATGCTGTCCCCTTATTGCTTCTCAGGCTTGTATCACAGACTCAGATGCAGCCCAGACAGGTGGAACCAGGCGTGTCCCTTGTCATGGGATCTGTTCCAGGTGGTTTGAAGCAGCAAAGCCCGGAGTGTTTGTGTTGCTTCTCACACCAACTGAACACAAGCTTCGAGACCAGGGAGAAGGAGTGTGCATCCGAGGAGCCCAGCTCTTTGTTCATTGCAAACCTGAAGCCACAGGGACAATTGCCTCCCGGACTCCAGGTTGTCCCGGAGGAAAGCCTAGGCAACGGTGCACTACTGCACCCCCTTCCAGGCTGCAGGGCGGTGAGAAGTAGGCACACCAGACATGCGAGGGCAGTTGGCAGCCTCTACTGCTCCATCCCATTAAGAAGCCCACGCGTGGGAAGGAATCGCGAGCATTCATTAAATCGACGCCATCCCCTGGCAGGGCTGCCCTGGTGCCCGCCCCCCAACACTGTCCTGCCCGGCTTCACTAAATCCCCTGACGGGCTGCTGGGCTTTCCCAGCGGCTGGTCGTCTTCTCCCCACCCAGAGCTCCGATTGGCTGACATCACCCTAGTCCTCCCTCCCCCGCTCTCCTGCCCCCAGTCTCATTATTTCTACATAAAGCTGTAGATTTATCATTGTAATAGAGCCGCCGTCACCGAGGTTTGCTAACATCTCTCTAATCGTGTAGTTATTGCTGCAGAGGCCGCAGACCTCGGCGCGCACTATTCCTGTTGCCACTCCAGCTCCTTCGCGGCGGAGGGAGGCGAAGGCTGTGATTGGGGCCATAAATATGTGCTGTGCTTGGTGTTAATGACTCGGCCGTCTTTCTGCCTCACCAGGTCCGAGGCAGGTCAGAGTGAGTGTGTGTGTGTGTGTGTGTGTGTGTACATGTGTGTGTTGTTTGGGGGGGTGATAGAGTGCTCTGTGTACTCCCGGGGAGCCTGGACTCCGAGTTGGCAGGGAGAGAGGCATGCCTAATGCGACACGGACGGCTTGAGTGTCTCCGCGGAGCAGCTCCGCCTGAGAGAGCGGAGCTGTGTGCAAAGAGCTCAGGCTTTAGTGCCAGGCAAACCTGGGTTGTGTTCTAGCTTCCACACGTCCTAGCTGTCAGATCTCAGGGGCACTGAACCGTGCCTCAGTTTCCACATCAGCAACACAGGGATGATAATGGCATGCAGATCATGGTGGTGTCATGTGTAGCAAATTAAATAAAAGACACAGACAGGATGCCTAGGACAGTGCTGTCCCAGAGCAGCGTCCCGAGCCGCGTTCTCACTGTGCCTTTCCTTCCAGCTCCGCCTGCGGGTCACTGCACCACTCCCAGACCTGACCCCTCACTTCCATCAGACCACTTGCCCTGCCTGGTTGGTGGTTATTGTCATTCCTATTTTATTTCTTGTCCTAGCTAGGCCACGTGTTTCTGTGTGACCTTGGAAAAGTGACTTCCCCTCTCTGGGCTGCGGTTTCTCAGTGTGAAACCCGCTGCAGAGCCCTGCGATTCTGAGGTTCTCGGTCTCTCCTGTAGAAAAAGACTCAGCCCTCTCGCTTTCCCAGGGCAGAGACGCCCAGCCCCTGCAGTGCGGTCTCCGTAGTGAAGGCCTAACCCCGAAGATCATAAGCCACTGGGTGGAATTTCAGACGCACCCACCCCCCTTAAATGTCAGTAGGAATCAGTCTTTTCTTTTAGCTCCTGGGAAATGTCCCTGGGGAGGTTCCTGCCACGGGGGGAAGGCTTCACCAGCAAGTTGTCTTCCCCCTGTTCCCACACGGTGTAGTCCCGTGCCGGGGCTGAGTTCCTTCCCCACCTGTTGCCTCCCTGGTCCCCCACTTCCTGAGGACCATGTGGGTTATAACTTGAGCTCCTACTGGAAGCCAACCAGCTTTATCAGAATTCATCCTCTCCACGATCTTTATTGTCGTCCCTGTATATAAGTAGAGAAGCAAAGGTTCCGGGTCACATGACTCACCCAGGGTCACCCAGGAGAAAGGGGTCGAGAGTCAAGATTTGGATCAGGTCTCCTGCAGAGCCTGTGGCCCTCGCTCGGCTGGAGAAGGTGCGACGACTTTGCTCCTGAAGTCGTGCAGCAGGTCAAGGGTCTGGAAGGCTGTTCGGTTTGTGTTTTCCCCTGTGGCTGGTTAGCCTCTCGCATTCTCCTGCTGTGGGGGCAGCTCTGGTGCCCTCCCTTGGATTCTTCTGCCATCTCCCAGTGTTCTGCCTGTGGGCGTTGACCTTGACATTCACCCCTCTTTCATTCAACGAGCACATGCTGAGTGTCAGCTCCATGCTGCTCTGCTGCAGCCCTGAGCGCTTGCTGGGGACAGACTGGGAGCTGGGCTGAGAAGAGGGTGGGCCAGAGTGAACCCGGCGTCTGAGTGCCCAGGCTGATGGGAACTGCAGAGCATGTCCAGGGGCCCCCCGAACCCCTGGGCCCCTCGCACACAGGGTGCACAGGAGGGGATGGATCAGTTCAGGAAGCTTACTACAAAACTATGCTAGCCGCTGCGCTCCAGACCATGTGCAGGGTGTGGAGGAGAGGTGGAGAAAGGAAATCAAGGCCAGAGGAGGTTTGTCTGAGAAGGTCTCCAGAAAAGGGAAGTCCTGGGCCTGGCTTTGAGGGCAGTGAGTGGGGAGAGTGTTGAAAGAGGGGGCTCGGAGGAGAGAGTGTGTGTTCCCTGTTTTCTTTGGATTGGGGCAAGGCTCTAGGAATGACTTCTCTTACATAAGACAGGGTTCCTTTTCTTTTTCTTTAATTTATTTTTAAAATTTATTTTTAGAGAGGGGAAGGGAGGGAGAAAGAGTGGGAGAGAAACATCAGTGTGTGGTTGCCTCTTGCTCAACCCCTACTGTGGACCTGGCCTGCAACTCAGACATGTGCCCTGACTGGGAATTGAACCGGCGACCCTTTGGTTTGAAGGCCGGCACTCAATCCACTGAGCCACACCAGCCAGGGCAATGGGCTTCCTTTTCTTAATGCAGTAACTATTTGTGGTGTGGCTACTATGCACCAGCTGTTGGCTGGTGTGGGGAATACAAGGACTTCGACTCCAGTCCTGCCCTCCCGCCCTCACAGTCTGAGAGGCAGGCAGGGGGGCACTGTGCTGCCGAGGGGGCGTGCGGGTCCTCACGGGCCCCGCGTGCTAAGGGAAGGCGGCCTCCTGGGATGACATTGCTCTCATTGCTAGAAAAGAGCTTTGTTGCACCTTCTTCTTGTGTCCACACACCCAAAGCACATGAGGTCCAAGGTAGCCACAGAAGGCCTTGTTGAGTAGGCCAAGACTTGGTTGTCGTGACCCGCTTTGGCTCAGGAGACCACCCTGGGAGGAAGCCCCCCTCGGGCTTATTGACCGGAGGCTTGGTGCACCCCTTCTGAGTGCCCACCCTGGATCTCAGCCTTGAGTTCCAGCCTGGCTGGGAGGCAGGCAGGGCCAGCGAGCAGCACAGCGGATCTTCCTCCACTCCACACGCTGTCAGAGGTCCCTCAGGGAACTCATGTGGGTCCTAGAACCACTGGCTATTGGAGGGACAAATGTGACTCTTGCTTTCGAGGGTCTTACAGTGGAACGGAGGTCTCAGAGGAATAAAAAATGCAAGCAACGGAGCACAGCTAAGTGGCATGAAAAGGACAAGGGCGAAGATAGAGGTGGTTATTGGAGCCGGGAGAGTGAGAGAAGGTGGAAAGAGAATTTGGGAGCAAGAACTGAGCTTCGGGGAACCCCCACAGCCAAGAGGGGCCAGCAAAAGGCACTGAGGAGGAGGCAATCCAAATGGAAAGGGAGCTGAGGGACAGTTCGTGAGCTGTGCGTCCCACCGCAACGTGTGTGAGCTTCGGGAGGTTCCATGCGCAGCCCTGGGCACGGGGAGGCAGGTCTGAGTGCAGCCCCTGCCCGCGGCGGGTGCTGTCTGGGAGAAGACAAATGGACGAGTCATACACAGTGTCACGGAGAACATAAAGTGGGGATGTGCTGGGGGCCGTGGGGCTGGGGAGGGTGACTGGAAGAGAGGGTTTCAGGGAAAGACTGGGTGGGTGGGGGAGGCCTCCCAAAGAGAGGGCCATTTGAGTAGACCTGAAAGGGGAGAGGGAGCGAGCTGTGCAGACATGTGCAAGAAGGGATGGCCGGGCAGAGAGAGAGGCACGTGCAAAGGCCCTGAGGTGGCAGGATGCCTGGCTTGTCCAAAGAACATGGAGGGCGCCAGTGCGGCTGAAGCAAAAATGGGGCTGGGGAGAGGAGAGAGTACAAGATAAAATGGAACAGGCGAAGGGGCAGGAAAGGCTCGTGGGGCTCCACCACCACAAGTTCAGAGGTCACCGTAGCTGACAGGCTGGGAGTAGACCGAAACCGGGGCAGAGTCAAGGAAACTGGTTGGAAGGATCTTGCCACAAAGAGCAGACAGTGGTGGCTGGAATAACGGTAGAGGTGGAGAGGTAAGATGTGGCGTGACTGGATATACAGGTGGGGAAAAAGTAGGTTTATAGTTGTGAGTATGCAAAACACAGAGCTTATTCTTAGGTTATTATTCATTATTGTATAATTTTCCATATAAGCCACTATAGACCTGCTTTCAGCCCACCCTGCATTTGGAAAGCAGAACACGCAGGATTTGCTGACATTTGATTTGCTGACAGACTGGGTGTAGGGCCGAGGGTGTAGAGAAAGAGAAGACGCCAGGTTTTCAGCCCAAGCAACTCAGGAGGGAATCTCCATTCACTGAGTTGGGGAATCCTAGAGGGAGGACCCATTTGGGGAGAGGGATCAGGGCTCAGATTTGGACACTTTCTATTTGAGGTACCTTTGGGGCACCCAAGTGGAGATATTGAATGAGAACTTGGATGTAGAATCTAGGGTTCAGGAGAGAGGCCTCAGCTAAAGAAATAAACAGAGGAGATGTCAGCACATAAATGGTGTCCAAAACCACGAAACTAGTTGTGATCCCAAGTTTTGAGAAGAGACGAGGACCCAAGACTGAGCCTTGGGAGACTCGACTGTTTAGATGTGAGGCCACGAGGAAACACCAGCAAAGGGGACTGATGGCCAGCAGTTGGGAATGCAGGAGGCAGCCCAGGAAGGGGCAGTGTCCTGGGGCACAATGTTTCCGGGGGAGAGAGGGAGGATCCCCGGGGTCAGAGGCAGCGATGGCTCCGGCAGGATGCAGACTGAGTCCTGGCCCTCTCGTCCTGCATCAGCCTTGACCAGAGCCGTTTGGGTGGAGCCTGGCTGGGGACAAGATCACCTGTGGAAGACTGGGACGTGGGTTCACCATTTCAGGGAAACTTCCTCATGTGGATAGTCCCGGAAATGAGGTTTAAAGACGAGGAAAGCTGGCTTTGCCATGTGTCGCAGGCTGCATCCAGGTATAGGCCACACCTTGGGGAAAAGGTGGGCTGGGAGTGGGGGTGTGGGGGAGAGCCCCAATCTGCTCAGAGCAGCTCAAGCAGGACCACACACTCCATCTGGGACCTACAGCCAGGCCTCAGCATCCCTAGAATTGTGCTTAAATTCCTGAGTGTTTGGACCCTTGCAGGCAGGACCAAGCCGGGGCGGAAGCAGACTGGCAGAGCTTTCTAGCACAGGCCTGCAGGGCAGATCAAGGTCACACAGCAGCCCCTGGGGGTGTGACAGGAGCAAGGCCGGGCCTGGGCTGTGGGCCCAGACCCGTGAAGCCCGCTCCCCAGGCTGGTCAGCCAGAGCTGCTCTGAATAATGTAGCAAGCTGGCTGGCCCTGCTGTGAGCCGCCTGGCCCCGGCCAGCCCCAGCAGTGCCCCCTGGCCTCCTGGCCCGCTGCCTGAGTCAGAACTGCATGGGGCTGCCTGGCAGGAGCTGCCTCTGGCCTGTGTGTCTCTGCTAACGCTCCTTCACCACCACACTGTCTCGGGCCTGGCCTCATGCCCCCCAGGCTCTGGGACGCCGAGCTCTCCTCCTACACTCCCACGCTCAGGCTGCGAGTGGGATGTCCCGTTCAGGCCCGTACCCTGTGAATCCCTCCAGCCCCTGGCCAGGCAGAGGACAGCTGGGTGGGATCGTCGAAGCCAAGAGCAGCTTGTTCTGCTTCCAGATAAGAACTGCAGCCCTGTCCTTAAAAGTCCATGTCTTCTTGTGATGGGGAGGAAGTCGGGAGGGGGTGCACCAAGGGGCCGCTCCATGCTCAAAGCTCAGGTCCTCCAAATGTGGCTCACCAGGGGCCAGGTCCTGAAGCCGAGAGGAACTTGACTTTTCTGGGACTCCCCAAGGGGCCCAGGATCCCCTAGAAAATGGTGGCTAAAAACCCATCAGGAGCCCTGAAGGTAGAGAGGCGGGTGTGGGGCCAGGCCCCACCCCCCAGGCAGTGCATCAGTTCTCGAGACGGGCACCCACTCCCACAGTGGCAACAGGGCTCCTGTGGCCCGGGGGCGTGCCAAGTCCACCTCCCAGTAGCAGAGATGATGGATGTGCACTGACCCTCAAGCCCTTCCACTCGGGCCGACTGGGCCGGCCGCTGCTGCTGGGGACCTGGGGTCAAAGGTTTCCTGTGCAGTGCCAGGAAATAAAGCTGATTGGTCCAGACAGGGCTCTTACCTGGCTGCAAGCTGAGTTGCTCCATAACCACTCATCTGGCCTTGGGTGTTCTCCTTGAAGTCGTTTCTAAATCCAGCCTTTTGCAATAGGTCCTTCCCTGCAACTTCCCAAGAAACGGCCTCTCAGAACAGTGGTGACAGCTCCCTTCTCACTGTTGCTCAATTCCTAGCATCCGGACAGCCCCGCTGTCCACCCCGTGCAGCTGCCCTGTTCTGCCCCCATGTCCGCCAGCAGCTTGCAGCTCGGCTGACCGGACAGCTGGCCCCGCCCTGCTGGCCCCACGTGCCCCTAGTTAGTTAGTATGTGCTTGTCTCTGTCGTATAAATATTTCATCCTTTCCTTACATGAGAATGAATGGGAAATCTTTAGTCAACAAGCTCCTACACTGGCAGAAATCTATTCCTCCAACCCTGGGGTATTCGCTTATGTGTTTCCCGCCTCGCTGCTCGGCGCACATGCCTTGTTGCTCCAGTCACCTGATAACCCACAGCGACATCCTCTCCCAGAGAGAGTGTTTGGTCACAAAGGAAGTGACTGCCAAACACCCCCTCTGGGCAGTGGAGGGTGCTCAAACTCCAGGATTCCTTCTGGAGGAAGGGATGCGGGGGGGGGGGGGGGGGGGGGGGGGGGGGCCTGGATCAGCAGCAGCTCAGGGATCCTGGCTGTTCTCTTGGTCCCTCTAGCTCTTTTTTCCTGCCTTTTCTGGAATGTTCTCCTCTGGGCCTCCAGTGGCTGTTCCTTCATTGACCCAGTCATGGAACACAAGCCCAGCCCCACCACACCCCAAGCGACACAAAGTGAGTCACAACCTTCAGTGGAGGTTTGTCACCACGGGAATTGGGTGTTGACCTTCCCACTGCCCCATGAATAGCCCCACCTGCCTCCAGGCTGCTGGTGGGCACCTTCCCCAGGGGTCTTCCCCACCATGCCTCCCACAGAATGCCAGTTCCATCTCCTTCTGGCCCCTCTCCATAGTCCCAAGCCTCAGTCACGGTCACAAACCAACAAACAAGACCACTCTTTAACTTGCCCTGGACGGTTGAACTCTCTCCAGCACCTGTGCCCAGGCTCTGTTCCAGCCCTACCTTCGAACCGTCAAAACCCAAGGCCCTCGGCTAAGTCGGAACCTCCTCTGGCAGCAACGGGGCCTTGAGGCTCCGTGGGCTCCCGGCCCCTCCACCCTCCAGAGACAGCAGCTGTGGTTTTTCAGGGCGCATGTTTTCTCTGGAGACCTGAGAACTGCTGTAGCCACTGGCATTCAGTGTACTGGGAAGGGGCATGTCAGGCCATCGCTCTGCGTGCCGAGGAAGCACACCTTAGGGGACAGGCACAGTGGCTGCCTGGGATAGGAAGGGGCAGTGTGTTCCGTCTGCACCCTCCCAGTACTGCCAGTGGCGGGAGAAGGGAACAGCCTTTCCTCGGAGGGAGACCCAGGCCCAAAGGAGGGCTGGGCGGGGTCTCAGGCAGGAAGGACACACACAGGCTGCAGGGACAGCACAGGTGGACATGGACAAGAGAGAGGGTGCCACTGCCCAGAAATGAGCAGGGAGGGGCCTGTGGACTTGCCCCAGTCCCTGGGGGCCGAGTGAGACTCCCAAAGCCCTCTACCCGTGTCTCGTTTGCATTCTCTCTGCTCATTTCCTGTCACCTCAGTCTGGAGAGCAGCTCCCCTCCCCCAGCCAGGCTGCCCCAGGGCAGCTGTGGGAGCCAGGAGACCGGATCTGGGTGCACACTTGGGCCAGAGCCTGGAAGAGAGTGCAGAGAAGCGGGGCAGCCGGAACCCAAGAGAAAACCCCTAAAAGGAAAAGGGAGCTCTGGGAGAAAGGAGGAGCTACCACCTCCTCCCTTCCCCACCCTGCAGGCCCCCTAGGCCCTTCCCTGCTGCCAGGCAGGCAGCTACTTTGCATAAGGGAGCCCTGTGCTTGTGGGGGGGGGCGGGGGAGCGTCTGCCCGTCACCCAGAGCAGACTGCTGCGAGGCTCTGAGGCTCCTCCCCTGGGGACCGTGTGAGTCCATGTCCCCCCAGAGCCTTCAGTTTACTCTAATCTCTGTAGTGACTGCTCTGTGGTGACACACTGGACTACGAGCCAGGAAGAGTCCAGTGTCCGGAGAGAAGAATGGCTCCTGCGGTATGTCCTGTAACCATGATCAGCATGTCCCTTCTTGAGAAGTTGGGGACAGGCTGGCCTTGTGACTTGAGGGACCTGCTCGAAAATGCCTCCCCCACGTTGTCAGAAACCCTCTCCAGCTGAGTCACTCCCAAGAGCCCCGCTAGAGTGGCACTCGGAGAAGCCTTCCTCACCTCCTCCCCCCAAATCAATACATCATATTCACCGAGAGCTGGTGCACAGTGGAGAGGCGGGGGGGGGCGGGGAGCAGCTCGGCTTTGAGGGTCTAAGAGGGCAGCAGGCAGAGGGACTTGTCATTAGGGAGAATTCTGGAGCTGGCGCGCTGCCCAGGGAGGCAGACCCTGGATAGATAGGCATCTTGAAGTGGGGGTGGTCAAGGCTGTCATGTGGCTTTTAAGGAGCAGTGGGGAGCAAACTTTCTTCTTGCTTCTGGGCCTTTTTGGTTGGTCTGGGAGGGGGAGGAAGACAGGCTGGGGGAAAGGCAGGCCATGAGTGCCTTTAATTCCAGTTCTTGCTGACAGGGCTTGTTTTTGCTTTTTTGGTGTTAGTAAATCCTCTTCGAGACCGGGCAGACACCCAGCTCTCTTTGGGAGTGAGCGTTCCTTAAGGAAAATTATTTCCCCAAGTCTATCTGGGCGATGTTTTTGACCAGAGAAACTCTAGCTGAGCGACTGCTTCCTCTTACCAGAGAGGGCAGGGGGGGCTCTTGGCCCACCCGCCTGTGCACGGCCCTCGGGGGTCAGGAGGCGCCTCCTGGGGCTAGGCTCAGGCAGCCCCGCACGTGCACCCACACACCCACACACACTGGTTCCCTGACGCAAGGATTGGCTGTTTGTTACTTTCCCCTTCCCCAGAGGACTCCAGCCCCGCAGCATGGGGCATTTTTTGGTTGTCCTAAGAAAGTACATTAGGAAAAGAAGAATTTCGGGGGGACCTTGTGTCCCGAAGATTATGCAACTTATTTGATACCCGTGCAAGTGGTTAGAATAAACCCACAAGTGCTCCCAGTTGAGGTGTGTCTCCCCCGTGCTGAGAAAGGAGGAGAGAGAGATCTCTTCAATTCACTCCTGGGAAAGCTGAGGCACTGGTAAAGGTGTAAGACTGTCCAAGGCGACAGGGTCAGCTCTGGCCTGTCTGTCAGCATCCATGAGGCCCCTGCAAGGCATATGGTAGACCCGTGCCTGCTCTTAGAACCTGCAGGTAAGTGGGCCTTGGAGCCCAGAGACCGGGGCTGGAATCCTGCCTCCGCTGTGTGGCCTCAGACAAATTGCTTCCCCTCTCTGTTTCCTCCTTAGTAAAATGTGGGAAGTATCCAGTAGGGTATGGTGAGGATATAATAAAATATCAATGAGAAAGGGCCTTCTGAGGCTCTTGCCACAGTTTATTGATCCTGTTCTAGCAGCGGTAAAATACAGTGTGTTTATAAAGCACTTCCTAAATACATTACCTCATTGAAGCCTCTCAACACAGTCAGAAATCAGAATTTTTATTTTATCAATGAGGCACACTGAGGGAATTCCCCAAAGTCACACAGTTTTAAAGCAATGGAACAGAGAACCAAAACCGAGATCATTTTCTTTAAAAGCTATATGACTATAATATATTTTACCATTCCTTGCCTCGAGGCAAAGTATTATATTCTTGTTTTAGATATTTTGGAAAATACAGAAAGCCACAAAAAATGAAACACTGCTCACTGTAAGCCAATTATCCTGCGATAACCACCATCAACATTTTGATGAAATCCAGAGGCCTCCCATTGCTTAGAAAAGTCCTATGAATGCAGGGATGCCCCGGAGACAGACAGGGTTGATGCATCGGCTAGGGTAGGCCTGGGTGTTTCTGGGATTAAATTTCCAGAAGCTTAAGAAGGGAAGGGTGTTTGTGAAGAACAAGAGGAAGGAAGGGGTCAGGCACACAAGGCCAAGGCTCAGAGGTAGGGTGGTGAAGAATGGCTCACAGCTTGGGTGGGCCCCAGGCCCACCTTCCTGCCCTGGACCAGGCCTCTGCTTAACTTCATTGGTGAGTCCCCGGGTTCCCTATGAGGGGTGGGAGGGACCACTGGGGTGTGGCCTTGCCCTGACGCCAGGCTCATTGGTGCAAAAGGCAGTCCCTCCAAAAGCATCACTCGTTAATTCAACAAGAACTCGCTTGGAACTCAGACACCCATGGGCCGTGTGCTGGTGCAGGGACAGGCAGGAGCCTGGGCTCCATGGGCCCCTCCTCCCCATCCCCACAGATGCCACAGCGCCCCCTCACTATCTGTTCCTGCCACTCTGCACTTGGTGTCACCTATTCACCAATGGGAGACACTAGCTGACTCTGGCAGCACGAGCATCCTCTAACTTTGGGAGGCGTTAGAATCCTGGAGCTAACCCGGTGTTTCATCGAGGCGAGCAGAGCGGGAAGGGAGATCCAAGGCCCTGGCTCAGAACAGCCTCTCTGCACAGAGTGGGGGTAGGGCCAGGCTTCCTCCTGCCTTGTCTTCTCCTCCCACCCGTGGTGCATTGTCACCATGCACCAGGGCGATGGCTGAAGCCAACCCCAGCTGGCTGCCTGATGACGCAACACCACAGCAGGACAGAGTGGGAAGGGAAGGTCTGGAGGGCCTGCCATGCACTAGACACTAGGCGAGGGCTCTAAGTGCACCCCCACGGTCAATCCTGCTGTGCTGAAGAGGAGGTGAGGTCGTCTGCTACAACGCTTGCACTTCACAGTTGAGGCCACCGCAGCTCAGGGAGGCACGGTGACTTGACCTCCATCATTCTGCTGGTGAGCAGCAGAGCTGGGATCTGAATGCTGGCCTTCTGGCTCTAAGGTCAATGTTAGCCCTAGGTTTATCCTGTTGCTGGAGCCTGGAGCCTCAGAAGACCCACAAGATGCCTTCCCTCACCCCACGTACTGAAGGTGCTGATGCGTGGGGAAGGCCGGGGCTGAGAGGGAAGAGACAACCCACAAGCTAGGGCAGCTTCCCGTGGTCCCTAAAGCCGGGACCGGTGGCCTCTAAAACCCACGGGCTACACCTGGCTCTCGGACCACCAGGCGGGCTTTCAACAGGACACTCAGCCATGCAGAGCCACCACCTGGCCCACATGGCAGGAGAATGGGAGGTTTACAAACAAATCATATGCTTGCTACATGTGGATGTTGGTTTTCTACTAGCAGATAGTAAAGTCTTACTGGTGGTTTCCTCATATGCCTGCAAACCTGGGGCTCAGAGCAGCTGCTTGGTAGGGGACCACCTCAAGGGTGGCTAATACTCATTGTCAGAGACAGAGAAGTTCAATGCCTTTCACAGTCACACAGCTGGAAAGTAGTAGGGCAGGGGTTCGAACCCCAGGCTCTGCCCCAAACCCCAGGCATCCCCCATTGGTGCTATGTGCACTGATTCCCAGACTCGTAATACCTCCCCTCTGGTTGAAGAGGCAAAACCCCAGCTTCCCACCAGAGCCCCTTGCCAAAAATTCTGGTGCTAGATGAGGCCCAAATGCCTTGAAACATTAGATAGTCGAGAAAACAGCTTCTCGCCTTGGAGAAGGGAAGATGGAGTAAAATCTGATACAGGCCTTCCAGGCTGCGAAGGCACAGTGTCCGTGTTTCATGATGAACTAGTGGATGCGAGTAGGAGGGGAGGGCATAGCATCCTGGGAGGCATTGGGTTGGACAGCAGGGATCGCTTCCCAAGTTCCAGATGATGGGACACTGGAAAACCGGTGACGTTTTAAAGAGAGGCCTTGGTGGTTGGGTGCAGTGTGGAAGCTAGGGCTGGGAGAGTTGACCAGTCACTCGGTCCCTTGCTGCCTAGTGACATGGGATGGGAGCTGCCTCACTCCGATCCACAAAGATCCCACCAAGGGAATGAATCCTGAGACATGACACCTTCGGGTCTCCCAGGAAGCCCGTAGGGACTGCGCACCCTCCCCTCACCCCACCTCAGGGCTTCAGGAAGCAAGAAAATGAAAGTGAGAGAAGGAACTCCAATGCTGTAGGACACAGAGGGAAACACTTCACCTGCCCCAGTCGTCTGCCCTGACAGGTTTCCTCCTCCCAGTCCTGGTGGCCGTGCCCCAGGCGAGCTCCCCATGTGCGAAGAACCCAGGGTCCTTCCACTGAGCTTCCGCACGAGGACAAGGGCTTCCACATGGGGACAAGAGCTTCTGGCCCAGGGGTTCTGCCCACCACTGGCCCAGCTTCCTCCTCTCCCAACTTCTCCTACAAGGCAGCGTCCATGGGTGACATACCACCTCGCAAGAGGATGACACACTGGTGCTTATTGTGACAAATGACAGGCTGAGGTCGGAGCACCACACTGGCTGGTTTAAGTTAGCAGGAGATGGTTCCCCCTCGAAATCCGTGGCGCAACCCATGAAACCACCCATATGTCCCCTCTCCAGGGGAAGCAGCCTGCGGCGGGGGGGAGAGGTAAACTCCACATCTCTGAGGTTTCGTTTCTAGTGCTCTTGCTTCCAGGACACCAAGAAATTTCACCTTCGAGACCCACATGGGCCCTTAGCCACCTGATCCCCAATAAGCAGGGGCAAAGGGTGGGCAGGGCAAGGGTGGAGGAGAGCAAGGCCTACAAAGGTGACCACGTCAGTCCTCATCCAGAGGTGGTTAATCACTCTGAGGACTTAGGCAAGTGGCTTAACCTCTATGAACCTCGATCTGGCTGTAATTATGGGTTCCTAGAGGGACGTTGTATGAATGAAATTAATTAAATGTTAAGTGTCCAGCATGGTCTCTACAAACTAGTTCAACACTTTTAATCTGCTAGTTCCCCTCTCCCTTGACTTTGGCCTTGATCACCAAAATAATTAGGCTAAACAAAGTACAAGAAGCTTCAGCATCCTGGCCAGAGTGGACTCGCTCAATTGGTTCTTTTAACTGGATCAGGCCACGGTTCTCAGTTCCTAAGACCTCCCTGGAGGGCTTGTTAAAACAGATTGTTGGGCCCCACCCCCCTGGTGAAGGTGGGGCCCGATAATTCGCATTTCTGGAAAGTTCCCCTCAGGGCTGATGCTGCTGGTCAGGGAACCGTTAGAGAATGAGGCCAGACGTCTTTAAAACACTACTCAGTTTTAAAAAAAAACTGGGTAGCATTTTAAAGACGTCAACCCATTTTTAACCCCCTATATGTGTGTGAGATGCCTTCTTGCTAAAACTCAGCTGTCCAGTGCCTGTGGTGTGTGGAGAGAAGGTGAAGGACAGTGGTGAGCAGGCTGCTCCTTGCGGGTCCCACGTGGCCTGATCCATCGGAACCTTCGTCACCTAGCAAAGGAGAAGAGGCCCTTTTACAGTCTTAACTTTTGTTCAGCAGCACTGGTACTCAACGGCTTTGGTCACGCTCCGAGGAGACATGTTTCATGTCACAGAGATGCTAACAGGGTCGGATGCAGAACATCCTCAGAATCTCCTTAAGTTACAAACTGAGGACACTCAAGAATCACCCGGGAAGCTTATCAATCACCCACACATCCAGGCTCCACCTTCGGAGACTGACTCAGCAGATCATGGATGCAGTTCAAGAATCAAGTCCTGCCTTCTCAAGTGAGTCCAATGCAGGAGATTTTCACCTAAGGAACACCTTATACCCTAGCTGCTGTGGCTCAGTGGGTTGAGCACCGGCCTGTGAACCAAAGCATCGCCAGTTCTATTCCCAGTCAAGGCACATACCTGGGCTATAGGCCAGGTCCCCAGTAGGGGGCACCGCAAGAGGCAACCACACATTGATGTTCCTCTCCCTCTCTTTCTCCTTCCTGTCACCTCTGTCTAAAAATAAATAACTAAAATCTTTTTTAAAAAAAGGAAAAGAGGGGTGGGTGGAAGGCCAAGTTCGCTTCTGAACCTCTGAGAAGTGTTCAATTTTTGTGATTCATCCCCATTGAGATGTGTTGGCTGCGTGAGTCTGGAGTCTGGAAGACAGTTCTCCAAAGGGGCCACAAGTTCAGAGTCATGACCTTGGAGGTAGGTATGACCATTATGGGTGAGAAGGAGAGAAGGGGAGGGAGTGGAGCAGAAGTTTCAAGAGCAGACAGTCATTTCCATGAAAGGCTAAAGGGGGCTTTTCACAGAGCAGCCTCACCCTGAGAGACCCAGGGAGTCTGGAGCAGGAGGTGGAGGAAGGCCTCCACCTCCGGGTCAGCAAAGAAAGGAGGAAGCTGAAGTCACATCTGTGACAGTTCAAGCGTGTGCCCTCGGCTGTGCCCCAAGCCCTGCCTGTTTGGCCTCAGGGCTCCCGTTGGCAGAACCATTCAGCTGCCCCAGGGGAACACCCCACTGGGGAGAGGACGTCTTCCCTCCTGCTGAAGGCCTGCGCCCCCCCACCCTGCCACAGCCCTGCTCCCCAGAGGTGGGATGCTCACTGCTGAGGTGCCCACCCTCTCCCTGGGGAGACTGACAGCCTCGCAGCAGGACCACTTGAGCCAGGAGATGTAGATGGGCTCTCATGCATTAACTTCACTCGTGTGCCTTTTACTCCTCTGCGTCATTAATGAAGATGCCAGTGGGCGGACCAGAGTGGAGGTGAGGTCCTCGGCCCTGGCTTCCGTGGACAGGCACCTGTGGTGCAGGCTTTCCAGCCTGACCAGGCACTGCCTCCACCTCTTCTAGAACTTTCCTAATGCTGCTCTCCTCTAGCTCCTTCCGCCCCCACGCAGCCCCATTCCCTCTGCACCCATCTTTTCAAAAGTCCTTAGGAAGAGATCTGCACCTCCCAGTGTGATTCTGAGTCATGGATGTTCACCCAGAAGTAATGGTGTGTGCGAAGCATTCAACCTCTTTTCAAGGGAAAGTTCACGAACGAGAGGCTGAGAAAAAGTTTCCTCTGTAAGACCATCTGTTTCCCTGAAGATGCTCAGATATGGTAGCAGTTGCCTCCTGCTGATGTGCTTTGGTGTCTCAGTGTCCCCCCGGATCAAACCCAGCCCCCAGGGATCTCACCCACTTCCTGGCCCACACCTCCCAGCCCCACATGAGCTGCAGGTCCCCTCTTCTCCATGGGGTCCCGATCTCACAGTGTCCACACTGCAGGCTGCAGCTGGAGTTTATGGAGTTTCTTTAAGGCGTCTCAATTCTGCTCCATTATTTATTCATAATGTTGCAAAAACCCTTGGGCCAGAAAGCACTTGAGAGAGAAGGCAGGCTTGGAACTCAGAACAAACAGAACCCAGCAGGGAGCCTGAGCATCGAAAGGCAGCACACACCCGCCCTTGCTCCTCCACCACCCCCAGCTTCTCCCGGGAGCCTGGAAGCACAGGCCTGAGGAGGCGCACGGGAGGAGCCCAACCGTGTCAGCAGCCTCAGCGCTCACAGCAGGAGTCCTCTCAGCACCCTGGAGGAGCACCCCCCTCCCCGCTCCCCTCCCAGCAGAACCCTGAGCCTGCATGGGGGCTCGGGGGCGGCTGAGTGACAATATCCTCTCTCTTCCACTGCATCCTCCCATGCAGTGGGTCACCGGGTCCTGCAGATTCTGTCCCAGAGGGGCCTTGCCTTTGCTCTAGGGCACTGGTAACTGGGGACAATGGGGGCGCTCCTTAGGTCAGACCAGGGGAGTGAAGGGAGATGACCTAAGAGAAGAGGACAGGACAGTGGGCCTGGAGGGACAGTGCTGTCCAGGACATTCAGAGGTAGAGAGAGGTTTTTTCAGGCTGGGGAGAGAACAGGGCGGAGGCATGGTCATGCAAAGGAGACTGGAGGGTTTTGGGAGGGCAGAGGAGCAGAGAGGTGAGGAGGTGCTGTGGCCGGAACCCTGGGTTCTGCCGCCCCAGCTCTGCGGTGTGGCAGCTGCGTGCACTTGGGCCAGCTGACGGCCTCTCTGTACTTCAGTGTCCCGTGGAGAAAACGGGGTAAAGGCAGTGCCCCTCTCATTGGGCTTTTGTGAAGATTATATGGCTTAATGTATATAAGCACTTAGGACTGAGCAGCACACAGTAAATAAACAGTAAGTGTGAACGGCTGTCGTGGCTGCCCTGTAGGGCGCCCGGAGCAGAGAGGCCGGCCGGAGAGGCGGGGCCATCCTGTGGAAACCCGCATGCCGCTCTGCTCCTCTGCTCCTCGGAGAGGGTGGGAGGGAGCAGCTCTGACGCCCTGTCTCTGAGCCACTTTTCATCGGGTTGTATACATTCGGGCTTCCGGATGGTATTTCATTTGAAGGAGAGGTTTTCCAAGCACGAAACAGGTGTGGAATGGAGCCACGGAAGGATTTCGAGCAGGAGGACAGGCTGGAGCGGGAGGCCGATGAGTTAGAGAGCTGCGAGGCGCAGGTGGGCGGTGGCGCGGGCCAGGGCAAAGGTCGCACGGAGCGGAGGGAAAGAGAGGGACTCAGAGTCTGGGGACACTTAGAAGGCGGAACAGTGTGGAGGCTACAGGAGGGAGAGCAATCAGGAGCCTTCTGGCTTCCATCCACTCTGCCCCCCGGCCAGCCGTTCTCTACACTCCTGCTGAGGTCTCCAAACTGCTCTGCGTTTCACAGGGAATAAAATCCGAACCCCTCAGACGTGGCCCTGCCTCCCTGGAGCCCTCTCCCAGGCCCCTCACCCTTGCCCCGGTGTGCTCCAAATCCTCACAGCCCTAGGAGACCCTCCAACCCCGTCTTCCACCAAGACACAGTTCCCTCGCCGCCCTCGGGTGCCCTCGTGCTCAGTCTATTTTTGTCTCCCTCCCCAGAGGACTGAGACTTGGTCTGTCTTATTACTACTGTTTATCCATCTCTGTGAACATTTAGTAGGTGGATAACGAATGAACGACACACACCCAAGTAGCGCCCAGGAGGCAGATGAGTACGGGCTCTTCCCTGGTACCAGCCTCACCCCGCCTGCTGGGGGCCAGGGTGTGCTGTGGGGGTGTATATGTCTCGCATCCTCTCCTTCTGTGTCTGCACACCCACTGAGTTGAGCCCTCGCTGGTTTTTCTCCGCTAGCAACCCCTCCTGCACCTCTCGCTACATCCTATTGACTGTCACCTGCTCTGGGAAGCGTTTCCTGTGATCCCGGGCAGAGTCTGTTGGTCCCCCTCTGCTCCCCCATGTCTCGCCCACACTGCTCCCCTAGTACTGATGGAACCAATGGTGTTCCTTACATGCCCCTCCCCCTGTCCCTGCCCCTCCCCTGAGGCCATGAGCTCTTTACTACCGCACTTAGTAGGAATAATTGTAATGGTAGCAGATCCTTACTGACCACCTACTGTGCTAGCACTGTGCACAGATTACTTGGTGTCATTGTTGCAAATGTGCTCGGAGGCAGCTGCAGTTCTGAGCCCCATGCTATGGATGAGGAGGCCAAGACTCGACGGGGGAGTCCACCCACCCACAAACGGCAGGGCTGGGGCTTGCCCCAGAGCTGCCTGACCCCAATCCGTATGCTCGACCATTATCCCATCAGCCAGTGTTCACTGAGCACTTACGACATGGCAGGCTGTGGGCTGGACCTGAGAGAGAGAACCGGCCCCTGGCCCTGTGCTCAGAGAGCCCATAGTCTAGGGAGAACACCACTCCCATCCTGTGATCCCTGCAATCAACACAGAAGTTACGGTCGAGCTATAGGCTACAAAGCGAGGGCGCAGTGCTGTGCAGGCAGATGGCGGGAGAGCCGGTCCCGCCCCAAGCGCCCAGCCTTCACGTCTGACACGTCTCTACCTGCAGCTCCAAGCCCCAGGCCTACATGGAGGGCTGCTCACTGGATGTTGCTTTACCCACGGAGCCCAATTGGCTTCCACGCCGTCTCTTTGCCAGGCCCCTCCTGTCCCGGGTAACTTAGCACTTACTGCCCAGCACTCCAGAGATCCTCTTAGGTCTCCTGTGGCTTTCCTGAAAGTATAGCGGACGCTTCTCTGCTGACGCTGAGAGATGCAGACAAGCCACTTAACGACTGAGAGACTAGAAGTGTTCTCTGGGATGGGGAAGCATCTTCTTGCTTCGCAGCCCGATTCCCAAGACAGGCCCGGAGGCACTGATGCCACTCGTTGCCTGTTTAGGAGAGAGAAGGCTGGTCCTGGGGAAGAACGAACGAAACACGTGGGGCCGTGGGGGCTGCGGCAGTGAGAGAGAGCATTTGGGTTTCAAAACCAAACTGCTGCCGTGCGAGAGGCATGGCCAGGCGGGTGTCCTTGGGCCCTCTCAACTGGCGGCGGCTGCCGGTAGGCTCTTCACTTCGAATCTTTGGTTTTATGACTTGGCAGGGACCTTAAGGGTAGAACATCTAGGACAACCCCCTTGTTTCCCTGGCCGAAGCCCAGAGATGGGAAATGATGTGCCCAAGTTCTCAAAGCTAGTTAGTGGCAGAGGGACCGGAGCCTCTGAGGTCCACTGCTCTTCCCTAGCCAGCCCACCAACAGGAATTTGTTTTTTCAGGGCGATGTGAGTGCATGAAGGAGAGAGAAACACTGTAATGAGCTCTTGCAGATGGGCTGCTGGGGACCCAGCGAGAGCAATGCTGTGCCTTTAAAGAGTCTGACTGCCCAGATACCTGGGCACTGCAGCCAGGGAAAGTGCTATAATTATGGGCAGCGACATCAGGGGGACAGGCTGCACTTTAAGCCCTGACTTCTCTAGGAGCCAGAACCCTGTGTCTTCCCCCTCACCCCCGGCAGCAGGCTCACCCCTTCCAAGCACTAGCCAAGACCCCCAGCCAGCTGCTGCTGGGCTCAGATCTACCCCAGCGGGCCCTGGGTCAAGAGTCCAGAGGAACACGTGAGTTTCTGCCACTTTCTGGAAAGCATGACCTCTCTGGCCACGGGAGCTCGTTACCAGTTGGGGGCCCTCAGGTGGCCTCCCCTGACAGCGGTCAGAGATGAAAGCAATAACACACTGGCTACTCTGCAGCCCCTGGTCACTCCTGGTTTTATTGAAGCCAGTCTCACGCATCCCTAATGAGGATAAAAGGCTAGGAAGGCGCCCAGGTCTGGGGCTGAAACCTCCTGGGAAACGAAGCAGGGCAGAGAGAGGACCTAGCACGGCCACCCATGGGACCAGACTCTCCAGAGAGGGTGTGGACACTGGGAGATGCCGACTCTGTTTCCTTAGCCCCCATCCATTTACTCACAATCAGCGTGTTTATTTTCCTTTATCAAATAGCCCAGTCAGTCCTCTGCTGCCTGCGTGGTGGGGGGGACAATATTCCCCCCGATCCATTGAGCCAAGAGCAACCAAGTTGCCATCAGGCCGGGTGAGGCTCAGTCACAAACAGCAGAGGGCTCTGGGGCCTGGCCTTGGGGCCCGTGGCCCCTGATTGCCCTCTGCCTCCAGGTGACCCCTCTGGGCTCCCCCGTCTGGGCCCTGAGACTGAGGGTGGAGTTCATGTTGAGTACAGAGAACAGGTTGGAGGGGGGTTCCTCACCACAATGCAGACTCAGCACCCAGTACACCCCGGCCTTTCACAGTACTATCAAGAAAGGGCACCGGCACCCTGCAGAAAAGAGGGGCCCGCCAGGTCGGTGCTCCTCGCAGAGGGAGCCAACCTTGAGAGCAGTTCCTAGAGCCCAGGGGATACTGTTTACCCTGAGGTACCCCCCACCTCCCCAGGAAGGTCCCCTAAGTCCATAAACAAATTAGCTTGGACTCCCCCAAACAGGACAGGCTGTGAGAGCACCACGCTGTCCCTGGGGGTGGCCGTGGTGGGAAAACCAAGACAGCAGCCTTCGGTCGCTCCCTCTCAGAGGGGCCATGGAGCCTCCAGCTTCCTCCCCCGGGGCCTGACCTGATACTGAGAACCACCCCTTCAAGGGTGTTTCCGGCTAAAAGGTAACCGTCACTTCTACGGTGTTTGTGCCGCTCCTCTTGTGCCGCTGGCCGAGTGGCCCCGCAGCAGCGGCACCGGGAGCCGTGACCCCTCTCCTGACCTCTTGACTGCTTCCTTGCAGGAGAGCGTGGATTTGGGAGAGATCATGTTCTCCCTCTGCTACCTGCCCACGGCGGGCAGGCTCACCCTCACCGTGATCAAATGCCGGAACCTCAAGGCTATGGACATCACAGGCTACTCAGGTACCTCTCCCGCCCAGGTGGCCTGCCCGGCCCCTCAGCAGCCCGGACACAAGAGCTTGGAAAGAGAAGGGGGAGGAACTCTCTGTTCCTTAAAAAAGGAGCAGTAGTTCTGGAGGGAAACTGCCTGGATCCCAGTTCCTGTTCTGCCACTTCCTTGCACTGTAATCTTTTGGTTTCCTAATCTGAAAACTTATTTTCCCAGGTTGCTGTAAGCCCAAATGAGTTAACTCATGTAAATGCTTCCAGTTGTGCCAGACACGTCATAAGCACTCAGCAGATATTAGCTACCACCATCATCCCTTCTCTCAGAGGAGGCCGAGAGCAGGCAGTAAATACTTAGGAGAAACAACTGAGGGAAATCTTTCTGGATTCCACGAGGCTCCAGGACTTCCCAGGGTTACGTCGAGTTTGGGTGCCGGAGTGTTTGGAGGTCCCATGGCCTATGGCAGGCCTGCAGACCCGAAGGAGCAAAGCCACCCGACAGCGAGCTGCGTTTGTGTTCGAGTTTATTTTCCTGCAGGGCTCCCAGCCTCAGCCTTAGCACCGGGAAGGCTGCTGAGAACTGCAGGAAAATAAATAAAGAAGTCCTATTCTGGCCACCAAGGAAATGCCTGTTCGGGGGCAGCTGTGGAGACTGCAGGCTGGACGTGGTGGCAGAGGTTTGCTCCTTTGCACCGAAGCTGCTGGTCATTGTCGGAGAAGGTATTAGTTTCACTGTCAAGAAGTAGCTGAGTCCCAGGAGCCCTCACCCCCGCCCTCGGCCCAAATCAGCCCTAGAAGGGAAGTGGGGCGGAGCCTCCTGGAGAGCAGGCACTGGGCTGGTCTCCCTGGGTGGCGCCCCAGGGGCTCTTCCCTGACTGGCCCAAGCGTAAAGCCTCACCCAAGGTGCCTCTGAACTTGGATGGGAGTGTATGGAAGACTTTGCCTTTTGTCCACTAATTAGCTATTTCCTGCAAAACTCCTTAGTGTTATCCCGGTTAACAGAAGGGCTGGTCCGGCTGAAAACTTCTGCACCCAGGTGCAGCTGGAAGAAGAGGGGCCTTGACAAATGAGGTTTCAGGGAAAGGCTGGAGTACACGTACTGTGTCTTTGTTGTAGCTTTGAATTGCTCCGAGCTGCTTCTCTGGCCCTGACTCTCTCCCTGCTGCGCTCTGGCCTCCAGGCCAAAAGCTCCCCCAGATAGCATGCACCGCCCCCCCCCACACACACACACCAGTGCCTCTCTCTCCACTGAAGCTACCACCGCTCACCAGGACATGGAGAAGAGCTGGGAAATTCTTTTCCAACACAGTCAGCTTCCTCCAAAAATACAGCCACTGTAGATTTCATTTTAATATCAATATAAATGTGTGCCAGGGACAGAAATTCACTGAGGACTCTCAAGGCTGCTGAGGGAAATGGTGTTTTGCTGCCCAAGTCCCCACGCTATCTTCTGTGGTGTAATTAACTTGATGTGCTAGAGAGGGAGCTTCAGGTGAGTGTCAAGGCTATTCCCCATCAGAGGTCGGGGCCAGACCTTTTTCTCATGCTCCGTTACAACATCCCTCTCACAATTGCCCCTTTTTTCTGCCTGGGTTTGGAGTCTGCTGTTAAATCTGAGCTTGATTCTGAACATGCAGGGGTCCTGTGATTGGCAAGGGTTTCTGCCTATTTTGTTCACTGATACAATCAGGTGTCTGGAACAGTGCATAGCACACAGTGAGCATTGAATAAACGCATATGGAATGAATGAATGAAAATGAATTTATAGCTGGAGGAGCCTTGCCAGGGGGAGGTGCAGTGGCAGCGTACATGCCAAGGACCTCTCAGACTAGATCTCCTGTTCCTGAGGATGAGTTTGAGGTTACCCTCAGCACATACTGCTTTGGTGTTAGCCTAAACAAAGGAATAAATAGAACTTATTCACCGTCTCTTCTTGATTTATATGGTGTTGACCTCTAAAACCAAGGATCTTCCTATTCTCCTTGATCTAAACTGGTCATGAACCAATCCCGAAACTTATCTATGGGAACTGTGATAATAATACGAAATAATAAAACCCAGTCTGCTCAGAAGGGGTGGTGAGTGAGCAAACTGCCCCACGTCTGCCACCTCGGGTCGGTACTACTTTGAGTCCAGTGGTTAAAAATGGGAGCTTTGGAGTCCAACAGGCTGGGATGCTGACCTTAGGTGAGTTTCTGTGTGTCCTTAAATCTCAGCTTCCCCACCTGTGAATCAGGGAGTCGGGGAGCGGCTGCTCGGCCCCCACCTCCTGACCAATTCCCATGAGCCCTGGCTTCTGGACAAGAAGGTGTCTCGGCACATCAACATCAGCGTCTCAAAAGCTGTTATTAGCTGCGAGTCGCCCTCCCGCTTCTTGAGCTGTGCAGCATAAATAACAATTACAATGGTGACCGAGACACCTGTGCTATGAGAGACTATCGGCGTCACTTCGCTTGGATGAGTAGAAAATTTCAGGGTAGAAAGATAACCATGAAAAACCCATTCAGAAAACTAAAGAGGCAAAGATGGGAGGTTTGTGGCTGTTCATTAAAAGGACATCTCACAGGATGGAGAGAATGAATCCAAGATCCCACTGAGACATGGCTGCCAGGAGGCCACAGCTCCCTCCCTCTCCGCTGCCCAGGAGGGCGCAGAAACTGGCTTTGGGGGAAGCAGAGAGCCGGCTGTTTCCCCCCCCTTCTGGGTGCCAGAGGGAAATGAGCTTCTTGGGACAATGGGACCCACAATCCTTTAGTCAAGTGGGGCGGACATGAACAATGCCTTGATTGTCGCTGTTCATTTACTCCACTGCATTGCTCCTCTCTGGTGCCATCGAGTTCTATTTCTGCCCCACTTATTCTGTGGTTGATAACACTGACACACCCTCCCAGGAAAAGGGACTCCGAGGAGGTGAACCGAATCGAGTGCCTGTGTTCAGCTTCCCGAGCCTTTGGAGCCGGCGGCCGTGACGGAGCCGAGATTTAGGTCATACACTGAGGCCCACGGGCAGGAGTCCTGTCTGACTTGGGGCCAGCATCCCCATTAGTGCAAGTCTATTAAGCGCCCTCCCAAGAATCCTGAGCTTTATGAAGCACCAGCGTCCTCAGAGACAGGTGCACTACACAGATTACCTGGTGGTTTAATTGTTTTAACAACCTGCTGATGGCATCCGAGGAGCAGCAGTGGGTGCAGGGCTTCCGTGCCTCTGCTGCAGGCGGTGTTGGAGGACATCTGTCTAACACGCTCCCTTCCCTCCCACTGCCCCCGTCCGCACAGACCCATACGTCAAGGTGTCCCTGCTCTGTGACGGGCGGCGGCTGAAGAAGAAGAAAACCACCATAAAGAAGAACACGCTCAATCCCGTCTACAACGAGGCCGTCATCTTCGACATTCCACCAGAGAACATGGACCAAGTCAGCCTGCTCATCTCAGTCATGGATTATGATCGGTGGGTACGGGTCCCGGAGGGACGAGGTTCCCTGCCCCGCCCTGCCCACACCCCAGCGCAGCACAGGGCTCCTTGACCTCGGACCTATGGTTCACAGCTCAGGTGCCCACTGGCCTCCAACCTGGCCACACCCAAAAACAGGGCACAGGAACTTGAGGAAAGAGCCTGAAGCAGAAACTCAGGCTTTACTTCCCAGCTGCTCTGTTTCCATGCGTCCCCCTGAATGCAGTCCTGACTGTTCCCATTCCTCTGGTGGGCACTGAGTCCTGTCAGTCTGTCCTTTGAAAGGCCTCTCTGTCCTCTCCATTTCTGCTGCTGCAGCCACTCCTGCTCGGGGACAGCTGGGCTGCCTCCATCACTCCCCGCCTCCCTCCAGCCAACATACTAAGGGCGTGCCTTCCTGGTGGAGACCACCTTCTTTCTGGACCCACCCTTCTCAAGACCTGTCAGTGGCCCCTGCTGTCCAGCTCTTCCCCTGGACTCTCAAGGCCTCCCATAACCTGGTCCCAGCATACCCACCTTTTTTTTTTTTAATGTTTAAGTACCTTCTCTTTAATTAAACAATAGTTTTTGAATTTTTTTTTTATTTCAATGTCCATCCTTGACTTCTCCTTTATCGGAGATATTGCTTCTCTCCCATGTATCCAAATCCTGCTCTTGCACCCTGGCTGGCTCCAAATATGCTCCCCCTACTCCAGCTACTAGGACTCCTCCCCACCGTTGCCACTTTAGCCGAGGGAGCAGGAAACCGTGCCGTGCAGCCTCCATCCAGGGTTTTTAGCACGAGTCTTTGAGCATAGTCGGTGCTCGGCAGTGAACACGTCTGAGTAAGGATGATGTTCTTGCTGAGTGGGTAAGTCACACCCCAGCCGCTGGGGGTATGGGGAAGGGTGCTCAGAGCCGGCTGATTTGTTTCCAAATGCTGATGCCTCCCTCCAGCGTGGGTGGGATGTGCAAGCTGAGTCAAGTATGAGCAGAGAATGAAACTCTCCAACTCCTGAAAGTCCGGCCATCTGTCCACCATTTCCTGAGACTCCAAATGAGTTTATAACCTCTCGCTTGTCTCTCTGGGTGCAATGTCCCCCCAGGGAGGCCGGGCAAAGCCTCGCTGCTGCTGGCACCCTGCAGTCCTGCCAGGCACCTCTTTCCAGAGCTCCCAGTGCTGAGTCAGGCCCACCCTTTCCGAGGGCATGTCGGGTCCCCCACGCCATACCCTCTGTCCCTCCCTCAGAGTGGGCCACAACGAGATCATCGGAGTCTGTCGGGTGGGCATCAACGCCGAAGGCCTGGGCAGGGACCACTGGAACGAGATGCTGGCATACCCGCGGAAGCCCATCGCCCACTGGCACTCCTTGGTGGAGGTAAAGAAATCCTTCAAAGAGGTGGGTGAGGTCGCACTTGGCCCTCGGCATGCTTGCTGCATGGCAGTGCGCGCTGGAGAATGGCCATGGGCTGCTTCAAGGCCTCACCTTCGTGGGCCCTTCCTGGGGGAGGTTGTGGGGGCCACATGCTCCTCCCTCAGGGTAACCAGCAGGGAGGAAAAGGAGGAAGACCACGGGACGCCACCTGACAAAGAGTTTCTGATGTGGAGCAAACAAAGCCACACTGTGTTCTACGTGGAAAATGAAAATTTGGAGGAGGCCTCCTCAGCAGCCCCAATGCTTACTGGTCCGAGTCAGTCCCTGAGGAACCAGCCCCACGGGGGTGAGATCAGAACTTGGCAAGAAAACCTACCTCTGCTGGAGCAATAAGGTCCCCGAGGCCCCAGCCAGGCGGTCCGGGCAGGCTTCACTGCCTGGAGCGCAGAGCCTGCCCCAGTGAATGCTGGTTCTCACGAGCTTGGCTTTAAGGTGTCGTGCTTTCTGGCCAGGTTCTAGCAGGGACGGAACAGAGGGAGCAGTGCCAGAGGCTCCCGAGACCCGGGCTTCAACCTTGGCCCTTCCTCACTCGATGGGTAACCCTGAGTCAGCCGTTTCTCTCTCAACTGAGAGAAAGAGGTCCCTTCCGGTGCCATTTACAGTCTGCCCTGCCTCCACTGGATGCCACCAATTTAAGATCCTGTGATTTATCACCATGGTGGTTGGGGTAGGCGGGGGGCAGGCATGCTTTAAGCCCCGTTTGACTAGCTCGCACCCCAATCCGTATCCTCAAAAGCCAGGCAATCATTGACTCATCATAACAGGCACCTAGCCCAGGAAGTCTAGAGAACTGTGTGAAATTGGAAAATCTGCTAATAAAAAATTAAAGCTGGGCCCTCCCACCACGCGGTCCCTCAGCTTAAAAGCAGAGTCACCTGAAAGCAAAGTGATCTCCTCTTCCTTCTCTGTGACACAGAAAAGGTGTGACCAGCAAACTCAGGGGACTAGCTGGCTCCCCCACCTTCTCGGGGTGGACAAGCCCCTTTTCCACCTGTTTCCTGCAGTCAGGTGACTCCGGAGAGCTAGGGGGTTGGACGGGTGGAATTGGTCCTGTGGGAGAGAGAGGCCTCCGGGGAGCCAGGCTCTGCCTGATTGGTTTACCTCCCCGGCTGGGCCTGTGCTTTTCGAAGCTCCTGTCTGCAGCCTCTGAGGCCAGCCAGGGGCAACGGGGCACAGACTCCAAGTTCCTGTCCATCCGAGGCCTCACGTTCCTATCTTGCGGTGGCCTTGGTTTCACCGCAGCTGTGGAGCTTTAATGAGTTGAGGCCAGTCCCTCAGCTGCCTGGCTCCTAGCCTCCAGGGAAGCCTCTACCCCCTCTTTTCCAGAAGGTTCTCTCTGGAGAATGAGGGTGAGGTACAACGACCAGCCTCCACCTACACAGAAGGCAGCTACTGAGCAGGATCCTGGACAACTCGGAGACAGCATCTGGCACCTCACTGGCTTCCCTCCCGTTTTAAAAATGCTTTGACGATGTTTAAGACTAGAATTTAGTTAAATGTTCAGGATGGGTTAGGGGCAGGGCACGGAATCGCAGTTAAGAGGCCTCTGATGGGCTGTGGAGCTCAGGAGTTCACTGTTCCCACTCTGGTCTCCAGGCTCCCGGCTGGTGAATGTGGGCGAGGCTCCTCCAGGTCTGCCTTTCCAGGCAACTCGGACCCTAATGACGACTGGGTGGAGGGGCCGGCATCGCGAAGCCCCTTTCTAGCCCCAAGTCTGCAGCGACCCATCACTCACCGAGCTGGGCTGTCCCCGCAGACTGGAAGTAACCAGCCAGGCCAGGGGTGGGAGTGGGTGCAGGGCAGCACAGAGGTGGTGCAACCCAGAATCACTCTTTTTCGAGATGAATGCAACCTAATTAAGCCAAATAATTGATTCCAAATCCTGTCTTTAGTGAGTCCACCTCACTCATTCAGACTATAAAAGAGAGATAAAATAGAATCAAGCCCTTGAAAATGAATATTTGATGAGACAGTGAAGGGAAAGTAACAGTATATGGAAAACGAAAAGAGAATAAATTGATTTATATCCTTTGGGTTTTACTTTTTTCTTGCCCTTGCACACCAAGCTCCCGAGGCCGCCCCTCCCGCACTCGGCTGATCAGTTCTCTGCATGAAGAAGTTGAAAATAACATCCATCTTGTCACATCAGGATTCCATCAGTACACATCTGTATAAAATTTATATCTACACCTTTATTAGTTTCAGGATCTTTGTAAACATGCATCGGAAAACCCACCGGGCTAATATGAAGTAAACATTCTTTGTGGTCGTGTGATGCGTTCTACGTGAACGTTTATCTCGGTCACCCTTAGAGCTCACCTCCTGCCTTCTTCCTGGTCCTGTTCTGGACGTTGAGCAAGAGCCTTGCTCCTGGAACTTGTTTCTCCTGTTTGTATAATACATGAAGACATCTTACTCTTCAGCTCCTGTGAGGATACATGGCATCGTGTCTGTAAAGCACTCTATTTATATTGTGCCTTTCTCAGAGGGGTTTCCAGTGCTGTCATCATTTCTTTCATTTATTTATTTATTTATTTACTTATTTAGATTGTATATATTTATTTTTAGAGCTAGGGGAAGGGAGGGAGAGAGGGAGAGAAGCATCAATGTGTGGTTGCCTCTCGTGCGCCCCCTACAGGGGACCTAGCCTGCAATGCAGGCATGTGCCCTGACTGAGAATCAAACCGGCGACCCTTTGGTTAGCAGGCTGTTGCTTGGTCCACTGAGTCACACCAGCCAGGGCTCTTTTTTTATTAATGAGAACAGAGGGCACCATACTTGCTCATTTGTTTGGGATTTTTAAATAAGGTTGAGGGGACCAAATTAACTGAAAGGTATTTTTTTCGCTGCTGGGATTTTTTTCATCAATACAAATTGATTAAGCCACAGCCAGCATCCCTACCTAGCAGTGTCAGTGCCCCTTCCCTCTCTCTCCATGTCATTGCTGTCACGACACACAGCGATGTGTGTGGTTGTGCTGGTTGGCCAGAGACCTTCTCCAAGGCGTTTTATTTTGAAGGGCCAAGTTCAGATCATCTGCCAGAGATTTGAGATCTCTGTGGGAACATGACCCATTTCAGAACAATACGGGATCTTCCTGGAATGCAGCTGCCCTGGGACAGTCACCGTCCTGTGTGTGGGGAGCAGATCTCTGCTGGTTCACAGCCACCAGGATAAGCCTCCTGGAATCATTCACCTGTCCATCATCCACGTACCCAGCTCCTCCCTTTGCTAATCATCACAGGAAAAGTCAGGGGTCGGCAGGGGAGCCCACACGCCTTCCTCATCTGTCCTTGATGATAAACAATTATGCTCCATGTGCCTTCTCGTCGGGCTGTGACACAGAGCAAAACAGGGACTCTGTGCAGCCATTTCGGTTTCTCTCCTCTGATCTGGCCTGTCAGCCGGGTTGTTTAGGTGGCTAGGGAATCCAAGGGCAAGGCCAGTGATTACAGTGTGTCTTTTACCAACATGAACAGTGATAAGAGAAAAAGTGGAACTTCCAAAATGAATAATCATCTTACGTCACCTTCTGGTTAAGAAACATTTGAGTCAGAAGCCCCAGGCATGTATTTATGTAAACTGTTTCACCAGGGGACCCCTCGGTTGTGAGCGCACTCACGTGGAGGCCGCAAGCAGAGAGACTGCCACCCGGAGTTAGGAGTAAGTACCTGGTGCAGACCCGAAGAGGTTAGGTGTCCTCTTACATTTCTTACATTCCGCGTCTCCTTCTTCCCCTGGCGTGGCAGATGCTGAGATGGCAGCCGGGCAGCGTGGACGGAGCGCTGAGCTAGGAGTTAGGACACGTGGTTTCAGATCCTGGCTCGGCCTCAAGCTAGACATGTCTGACTCCTCTGTGTCTTTGCTTCCTTATCTCCAAGAACTAGCAGCTAGACTGGAGTATCTCTGGGTGGGCCTCTGGGTCTAGCATGCTAAGATTGCTGAGGTCTGGGTGACGGCGTGGGGTGGTCGATGCCCGACTGCCCATCCTCGGGTCAGTAGGAGAGCAGTGGGTGGGCCTTGACAGGAAGTACTAAGGCCTCACGAGAACGAAGCCTGGTGACGGACAGCAGAGGCTTTCCTTAGAGTGGGGAGGTGACGGCGTTCAGCAGGCCTGGGTCTCTCCTCAGGACGTCGTGGGTCTCCCATGCTGTCCGGAGGAAATGCTGGACGTCATCCGGTCTATTGCTTAGGTGGCTCGGCCTTGTCTAGAGATGGCTGTATTGAGGGGGGCATTGTGTCCTCCCCATCCGACCCCCCACACACGCACCAATGCCCAGGCAGCCCCCACTCGCCCCATCACTCCACGGGGGAGACCCCAGGAGCTCACGAGGAGCATGAGGGCTGCAGTTCAGTTTCAGAAAAGCCGTGACCTCTCCCTGACCTCTCTCTGGAGCCTTGTCCTGTGGGCACCTAGCAGCAGTGTACAGGGTCTCCTCACTGACATAAAGGCTGGGCTGTCTCGCTTTGACGTCATACGGCCCCCGGACGGGTCAAGAACATTCACGGGTCAGCTCCTTGCCGGGAACGCATTGCTCTGACTGACTGGCTTTTCAATCTGAGCGAGGGTCCAAGGGCTCAAGTGCATGTCCATCCGTCCTCAGCCCTCTCCTGTCACCCCTCGGGCCTCATTACATCACCCACCCGTGAGGCAGAGGGGGATGCTGGAGAGGGGAGGCGGCTGCCGTCACCCCCACCTCCTGCCTCCTCAAAGGCCTCGTGTGGGTGCCCCTAGGAAGCATTAAGACTGAAGAACGCCCGGAGCTAAGGCCGTATCAGGATTTTCGCTGCACTAACAGCTCCCAGACAAACTGCTAATAATTCATGATTGGGTTCTTGGCAGTGAGGGCACACTCTGCAGACGGCCTCTTTTGCTGCTAACATAATCCGATTTTCAGTGTGAGAAATGGCCGAAGCACTCAGAAATGGCCCAGTCTCCATACCTCATTCACACACATACACACACACACACACACACACACACACTCACACACACTGAAGAAAACTTTTGTTATCCCTGCTGTAAATAAATCAGGTATTCCCAACTAGAAGCCCTAAGGCTGTTTCCATGTTTGTTTGTTTATTTGTTTGTTTGTTTTGCATGGCTGCCAGCAAAATTCAAGAAAGCTTACAAAGGTGAATTCAGTGCATGGGCCCAACAGGTTCTGGAGGTTGAACTGCCAAGTCCCTCGGCAACCACTAACTGCTGCTCCTCTCCCCACAGTGGCAGGGCCGCGCCGCCAGCTTCGACAGCGAGAGCACGTGTCCCTCTCCGAAGCCACCTCCGACACCGTGAGCTGCACGGCCGAGCGACACAAACGGACTCGGCACCGTTCTTTCGCACCCGTCCAACTGTCTAAACACAGTGCTGCTCAGTCACTGGGCGGGGGCCACGTGGCGTTCACGGCAGCCCTGCCTGCTCCCGTGTAGGTCAAGGCCGAGGTCCTTGTCCTGCGGTCAGGTCTGTCTTAGTCTTTTCTGTCTCCCCAGGTGATGTTTTTTGTGGTTTTTGCTTTTTATGAATCTGCTGTCAAAAAGGGAAGGAAAGGAAAAAAAGGAGGCAAAAGCAAAGAGTGGAGAGCCCAGAAGTCGGCTCAATAAACTACAGTGTAAAATAGTTGTGTGTTGGGGGAAGGTGGTTTGAATTTACGAAATTTCGAGTCTCCACCAAGCCCCACCACCCTGAGGAAGGAAGTGGGATGGAGCTATGGCCACCTCCTCCGGGGCCTGCAGGTGCAAGCCCGCGCGAGGGTTCAGAAGCAATGACGACTCTTCACAGCTGCTTGCTGTGGGACGCAAGCCGTGATGCGGAGCCCTGGTCTCGTGTCGAAACCACGAGTACCCTGCGATGTCCGGAAACCTCCAGCCGGCATGCAGGGCTCCTGGCTCTCCTCCCCCATGGACTTACTTCATGATTTGAAAATATCTCGACTCCTCATGGGAACGGAATCACTTTCTTTAGAAATGGTTCTGCTGAAACGAAATGTGCCGTGCGTTTCCTTGCACCCCAGTTAATGACCATATTTGTTTGACAACAGGGTCTTTGGCCGAGAAAATAACTTTCCTCGTCGAGGAGGCATGTGTGTTGTGGAATGAATTCTGCCCCATACACGGCTGTATAACTCCATGAACTATTGAGCTGTTTAAAACGCCTGCACAGATCAAAGAAAAACCTAGATAAAATGTCCTTTTCTGAGTGGGGCCTTTTGAAATCCAAGTGATTGTCGGAGCCCATCTTCCTACGACGAGTCTCTTCTTGCCTGAAACCAAGTCAGCTGCGGCCCGTTTCAGCCCCCGAGACTCTGGGACAGCACTCACCTCGCACTTAGTTCCATACACTACTAAGTACTTCTGTGTTCCTTTGTTTGTTTCAGTGGTAATGAATGGTTATTTTCTTTAGCTTTCTTCCTTAGGCCACATTCATTTTAGGAAACAGGTATTTAAACTATTCCGTGTTGTCGCAGTACCTTTCTGTTGAGTCGGCACTCCCGCCCACCCCCTGCGACCACATTACTTTGCCCAGATGAGGCCGTGCAGCCTCGGGGACCCGTGGAGGCGGGTTTCCGCTGCGGCTCACACTTTGTCATTGCCCATCCCCAGAGCTGTGGAGGGGGCTTCCGAGGGGCAGGTCTGCCGAAGAACCCCTTCTTTCGACGACGGAAGGGCGAGAACGTATGAGCTCTTCACATGCCTGTGTCTTATTCTTTATCTATGTCACGTGCTTTGGGAGCTGCCACTCAATAAAGCAACCCTCATTTTAAGCTGAGTTACCAGCTTTCTCTGCTTTGGGTGGTGTCTTCTGGTCCTACTCGTGAGCAGCTTGGGCAGGCGGTAACAGGATCCTGGGGCGGAAGACGTTTCAAGCTCAGAGAAGTAAATGTACATAACCCCCAACTCCCCTAGGCCTTAGGCTACAGGCGACTGAGTCACTGGTGTAAAGACAGGTTTTCTGCTCAAATGACTGGTGATGGACAGTCCTTCCTAGTTGGTCAGCCCTGCAGATGGATGTTCTCTTGAGATTAAGTGGGAAAAAAACCCAAGATACACCTCAAGCCATAAACTTCATTTTTCTTGACTGACCCGTCACGAGAGCCACCTCAGTCACTGAGCCAATGCTGCGGGTCCTGCAACTCTGCAGGGGACAGTTGAGTCTCCCGGCTCCTAAGGAGCCCAGAAATTAGTGCGAAGAGGTCCTTCCAGAAGTGACCTCACGGTGCATGCACGTCCGACTGTCATCTGAAACCTGTGGGCAGGTGAGGGCAACCACGCTACCTTTTTGGAGAAGGACGTGTGGTTGGCGTGAAAGTGGGACTCATTCCTGCTCTCAGACACTCGCTCACCTTCTGCCCGGGCAGCACTCTCGCACATGGCTTTGGAAAATCATTTCCGGAGCACATCACAGTCTGTGACACCGCCCCCCGCCCCACCCTAACCACCTTGTGTCTTAGTAAGTTGGTAAATTTCCATAGGCTGGGAGCCCACCCCAGGGAACCTTTCAGGGAGCTCAGGGGAGACAGGAAGCCTCAGGGAAACCCGAATGTCTGCCAACTTCATTATCTAGCCCAACATGGCTCCCCCACAGTTGAAAATAAAATAAATTACACATTCCCGAATAAAATGAAACACCAGGCTGATTGATTTGTTAGATTCCTCCGCCATGAGAAGCCTCTTGGGTCACTCTTGTGAGCTTTGCTGGCGTTGCAGTAATCAGGGCCTTTTGCACGGAGATGTTTCCTTTGCAAACACAGACTTCCCGTCTTTTTTTTAGCGGCGTTTCTGAGCTGAAACTCGCTTCCCCTCACCCCCACCCGAGACACAGTCAAGACGTGAATTAATTACATTGCCATTTAAAAAATTATGTTGTTAATTACTGCTTCACATATATCTTCCTACCCCTGTCACAAGCTGGAGTTTTTATTCAATTAAATTTCTGTCTCCTGCCCATTCCTCTGTCACTGTGTGCTCTGGAGGTTTATCAGTCAGCACACACACAGAGGACCCTGCAAAGCATTTCTTTTTCATCTTTGCTCCACATAGGCAGCCACGTCCCTTCAGTCAGCAAGAGGGCTGGTTTGTTTTTTATTCTGCCCAAGGAATACCTGCACCCCACACATGGCTGCAGCCTCCTGTGCTCACCAGGCTTGTGGCTCCCAGGGCACCAGGTGAACAGGGCTGGGCTGTGTCCTCAGCTGCTCAGCTCCACCAGCAGCCCCTCCAGATACCAGAGCTTCCCCGGGTAAGTGGGTCAAGATCTTATGTCTGGGAAGTGCAACTCTTTGCCCACCAGGAAAGAAGTCCTGATAATTCCCATAAAACACCACCTGGGCAAGTGTTAAGAGGGTCTTTTTGCAGACTGGAAAATTAGAAAGAGCGTTCTAACTTCATAGGCTATCATCTCTGCTTACCCCTAGTTCTTAGTTAATTTAGAAGGCAGCCCATAGTGGCGGGGTGGGGGAGGCACCACCCACTCATGCACCTCTGCATCTGAGTGACTGGCACTCCACAGTGAGATGTCACCAAGGGAGCTGGACTGCGGAGAGAAGCACTCTTTGCCGCCCAGAGACACCACTTTCCCCTCACTTCTGCCTCCCCAGCAGGTCACCCATCTGCCAGCAGCCAGCACGACCCAGTCGTGTGCTAGTGGTACGGAGAGCTGATCCATCAGCAGGGGAAGTGGGCCCTCTGGCTGGGCTGGGTTGTGCAGCAATGCCAGCCTTCAGATTTGAGGGGCCAGGGGCTGAAAACAACAAAGGCTTATTCGTCATTCACGCTAGGTGTCCACCGCAGGTCAGCAAGGGGGGCTTGCTCACGGATTTATTGAGGGGGACTTAGGATGACACAGTGGCCAACATCTCAGACGCTGCTAGTGGCCACACCCGAGGGAAAAGAGCTCAGAAAGGTCTCTTAGTGGCCTCAGTGCTCTGGCCTAGAAGGAACATGTGTCACTTTCCTTCGACAGTCTATTGCCCAGAACTACTTACTCACATGGCCTCTGGTGAAGGAGTTCAAGTGCCCAGGGGAGGAAGAGCTGGAAATATTAGCAGCACATGGAAGACCAGTGAACTTAGCAGACCCCTAGGAGGGTGACAGCTACTGAGTGGCCTATTCGGAGAAACTAATGAAGGGAACTGTGATTTATTTATTGTTTGATGAAGTCGAGCACTATCTATTGGGCTGCACAACTGCAAGCCTCAGGCTTGAATCTCGCCCACAAATAGCTTTTCAGTCTCGTCAGTGGCTATGGAGTGTCAGTGGCACACGGGAGAAAGTGGTGAGCGCGGGGAGGGAGGAGAAACTAAAGGCTCCAGGGTCCAGGGAGAATACCCCAGCTGGGCGGAGAAGTGCAGCTTCGGGGCTGGGCGGGGGGGCATCCGATTCAGAGCTCTGTGAGGGGGGTGCACACTCCAGGCTGGGGTCCATATAGGGGGGGGCCCAGCACCGAGGAACTCCGGGGCTGCCACGCACCCTGAACCCACAGCAACAATGGGCCCCGAGCATGACCACCGCCTTGCACACACTGGTGGGTCCAGATAGAATGTTGGACTTCTGCCCCAAGGGCCTTCCTTTCCTCTACCTTGAACCCCAGTCCAGCGGGCCACAGATGTGGCCCTGCGTCATTCTTGCCAGCTGCCTCCACTGGAGATGGACCTGCTGTCCCTCCTCCCACCCTTGCTGGCTTGGCTTCTGCTCCAGAACAGGCGGGTCACCTGTGGGAGCAACACCTGCCTGATTCTGAACAGCAGTCCAGCACCACACCCTACCCACTTTCCCAGCCTCAGCTTCTTGGCCTGTGGCTCAACCACAGGCCTCTTGGGAATTCATGATTTGCGCCATGTCCTGCTCCTCTTTGAGGTCAGCACTCTCCAGATGCCCCCTGAGCACAGGAAACAGGACTGGCCTGTCCCTGGCTGGGTCCCAGCCACACTCCCAGCACGGCCGTGGCAAGACCTCAAGGAGAGACTGGAGACTTGAGCGGGGATGGAGGCTGAGCAAGGCCTGGGCAGTGCCCCGGGACACAGGCACCTGCACAGGAGGTGGTGAGTGCAGACAGGCTGACAGCTGAGCACATCTGGAAGACAGGGAGAGGGAAGGGGGATTCAAAAGCCTTATATGAGCCCTGGCAGGTGTAGCTCAGTGGATTGAGCACCAACGTGCGAACCAAAGGATTAGCAATTCAATTCCCAGTCAGGGCACATGCCTGGGTTGCAGGCCAGGTCCTCAGTTAGGGGTGTGCTAGAGGCAACCACACATTGATGTTTCTCTCCCTGTCTTTCTTCCTCCCTTCCCCTCTGTCTAAAATAAATAAACAAAATCTTAAAAAAAAAAAAAAAGCCTGTGTGTTTTGTACACCTGCAGCACCAGAAAAATGATAGTGCCTTCCACAGAAACCAGAAACTCAGCAGAACCAGGGGAAAATGATGAGTCCAACTTGGGCCAAACCGAGTCGGAGACGCCGGAGCAATGTCTAGCAGACGGCTGCAGTGCCCGGGGTGGCCGGCAGAGCAGTCGGGGGGATGTTGATTTGTAGGAAGCTTGCACCCCACAATGAGATGTGAGGACTGGGGGCGGGCACCACACCCACACGACAAGCAGAGGTTCTTCGGGAGCCATCAACACTTAGAGGTCAAGGACAAAGAAAGCGATGTGAATAATGAGGAAGGCGTGCCCGAGCAAAGCCGCTCGATGGACATGCTGACGGACACCGACAGATGAACGACGACCGAGGGCTTCGCAAAGTGATTCTTCATAACGAGCGAATCCAAAGTACTCAAACAGAACTTGATTTCCAAGTCTATTTTCACCAGTATTTGCAGGGGCCATCTCTTTTTCTTTCTCCTCTGCTACATGCCAGCCTTTTAAAACAATGTGGTGAGCCCTGGCCAGCGTGGCTCAGTTGGATAAACCGAAAGGTCCCGGGGTTCAACTCCCAGGCAGGGCACACGCCTAGGGATGCAGCCCACTGCAGGTTTGGTCCACTGTCAGGGTGCGGACAGCAGGCCACCGACCAATGTTTCTCTCCCTCATTCTCCCTCCCTTCCCTTCTCTCTCAAATCCATAAGCATGTCCTTGGGTGAGGATTTTTTAAAGTGTGGTAAAATATACATATCATTTACCATTTTAGCCATTTTTGAGTGTACAGTTCAGTGGCTTTAAACACATTCACACTGTGGTGCCGCCAGCACCACCGTCCGCCCACAGGCCTTTCCCTCTTGTAAAGCCGACGCTGTGTCCGCACCGAACACGGCTCCCCACTCCCCTCTCCCTCCAGCCTCTGTGTCTGTGGTGATAGACTTGGAAGTGTCTCTAGGAATTGCCTGTTCCCCGCACCACCCCTGAGTGGAATCATATGCAGTTTGTCCTTTTGTGCCTGGGGTATTTCACTTAGCATGATGTCCTCCAGGTCTGTCCCCACTATAATGTGTGTCAGAATTTCCTTCCTTTTCAAGGCTTAGTAACATTCCCTTGTCTGTGTATACTATTTTTGTTGTCCATTCATGCATTGATGGACGTTTGAGTTGGACAGTTAGCTATAGTGAATAATGCTACTATGAACACGGATATACAAATGCCTCTTCAAGTCCCTGCTTTCAGTTCTGGCTGTATAACCAGAAGTAAAATTGCGGATCACATAGTAATTCTATTTTTAATATTTTGAGGAACTACCATACTATTTCCCACAGTGGCTGCAACAGTTTACATTCCCACAAGCAGTGCACACAGGTTCCAGTTTTTCCACATCTTCACCAATTCTGGCTATTTTGTTTGTTGGTATTGTTTTGTTTTAGATGGAAAGCATCCTAATTGGCATGAAGTACTGTCTCATTGTGGGTTTGATTTGTATTGTCCTGACGATTAGTGACATTGAGTACCTTTTCATATGTTCATTGGCCATTTGTACATCTTCTCTGGAAAATGTCTATACAAGCCCTTCACCCATTTTTGATCTGGGTATTTTTTGTGTTTTTGATGTCAAGTTTTAGGAGATCTCTATATATTCTGGATATTAATCGTTTATCAGAATTGTGACTTGCAAATATTATCTCTGTGGGCTGACTTTTTACTGTGTTGATCATGTCCTTCAATGCACAAAAGTTTTTAATTTTGATGAAGTTCAATTTGTCTATTTTTTCTTATGCTTTTGGCATCACATCCAAGAAATTATTGCCAAATCCAGTGCCGCGATGCTTTCCCCTATGTTTCATTCTAAGAGCGTTAGAGTTTTAGCTCTTATAATCAGAACTGTGATCCACGGTGAGTTGGTTTTTGTATATGGTGTAAGGTAAGATCCAGCTTCATCCCTCTGCATGCAGATATTCAGTTTCTTCTACATAATTTGTTGCAAAGACTGTCTTTTCCTCATTGAATGATCTTGGCACCCTGTTGAAAAAAGTTTGACCGTGAATGTGAAGGCTTACTTCTGGGCTCCCTATTTTCTTCCACTGGTCTATAAGCCTGTCTTTATGTGAGTACCACACTGTTTTGGTTACTGTAGCTCTGTAGTAAGTTTTGAAAGAAGGAAGTATGAATACTTCAATTTTGTTCTTTTTCCAAATTGTTTGGCTATTCGGGGTCCCTTGAGATTCTGCATGGATTTTAGGATGAATCTATTGCTGCAAAAAAAAAAAAAAGTCATTGGGATTTTGATAGGGATTGCATTGAATCTATACATTACTTTAATTAGTATCCATAGGGACCAACTCTTGAGTACAGTATAATCACCCACATGGTGCCATTTGCTGCCATTCTGATCATAAACCCATCCTTCACCTCCAGGGTTCTTACTGATAAACATGAGTTTTGGTACTTGGTGCAGCAGCAAGCAAGTCACGGAAGCCAAACCAGTTACCCAGGCCTTGTACATTAAAGTCAGCTCCTGTCAATTTCCTACGGAATCATTGCTCACACCAGCTCCTAACCTATTGATCCAACTCAACCCTACAGCCCAACTTCTCTCTCCTGTCCTACTCAGTCCCAGAACATGAAACAACTTCAGCTGGACTTACTCCCATGAGGCAGGCTCATCTCTTTTTCTGCATGCACATGGATATTCCCTCAACAAACATGTGCTGAGCACCTAGTGCACATCAGGTAGCGTGCTGGGGCTGAGGGCACACAAATTCATAATAATAATAATGTCTACGAAGCACTTCCTACATGCCAGACACTGTTCTAAGTGCTTTACATCCATGGTCTCATTTTATTCTCTAACCCTAAGAAGTTATGAAACTTGCCCAACATCACACAACTATGCCTAGATAATTAAAGCCCAGAGCTCACATGCTTAAGTATGGTGCTAAGCTGCCTTCTTAAAACACAGCTCTTCAAGGAGCTCAGAATTCAGAGGAGGCAGACATATAAATATAAAATTACTCTATGTCGTGGTAAGAGCAGTGCCAGAGATATATCAGACATTTAAGACATCCTGGAGAAGAATCGTCTAACCCAGCCATGCAAACACATACCCCTAAATGTATGCATCCCTTACCTGTACCCTCTGAGACCACAGCCTCATCCCAGCCTCCTTCCTTCCTGGTGAGTGCCCTGCAGTGACCTCTTTGCCACCTGTCATGCATACTAATTTGATCCCCTACACCAGTTACTCCTCCAGGAACAGCTAACGTGTTGTGGAGTCTGCCCCTCACACCCCCCCGGCCAGTCACCCCACAAACATGCTGTGCGTGGGAACACTCTCCCTTGGGAGAGTGGAGTCTGGGTGGAACAGCAAAGCGGTGCTGAGCTCGGTCAACGCTCATTACTCTGCAATGCCCAGCCCCGAACAAAGTGGTGCCATTAGACTCGATGAAAAGGGAGACCCGATGATGAGCTGCCACCGGAGAGGGCAGACAGAAGACTTCTGAGTGTCTGCAAACTCAGACACTCAGCCCGGCTGGCTCAGCCTCCCGCCTCCTCGCGCCTCTCCTCTCACAGAGAGGTCTGAGCTGAGGATGACTAACTCGCAGTAAATTAGTACCGGGCGTTGGAGTGGGTACATATGTGACTCTTTCCCCTGAGGTGATTCTTTTTCCACACAGACTGGGGAAGTTTGGTGAGACAGCCGGGATTATCCAGAGAGACACAGAGCACCGAGTGGGCAGGTGCCTCGGGCAGCTGAGACGTGTAGCGTTACTTCTCTTCTCGGCAGTGTCACCTGGGGTCTGTGCCTGGGCCGGGTTTGCAGGGACCCTCCAGGCTGGGGAATCAGGAATGAACACCTGTGGCTAGAACCCCTGAGTGCTTCTGAGACCAGAAGCCCCGAGGTGGCAGACGAGCAGCTGATCGCAGTTGAAAGGGCCATGGCCCTTTGTACCACGGTCTTTCATCTCCCGGGAGAAATTACTGGCAGTGACACACCGGACTTAAAACGGCTTGTGAAATCAAAGAACCAGACATGCTCCAGACACTGCCTTCCTTGAATGACCAGCAACTTTCTCTCCCCCATGGCTCAAATATGCGTGATATGACTTAGTATGTGGGTTCTTCTCTGCCCCCTGGTGTCGAACCTATAGCTGCCCAGACGACCCCCCACTCACTCTCTCCCTGGCAGTGCAGCTGGGGGTTGAACTGTATTCTCCAGTCTTTGAATCTCAGGGGCCACCTGACATGACATGCTGTCCCCTGCCAGCTTTGCCACATGAGGATGGAGTCATCTCTTCCACATCGATACATCTGGAAAACTCAAGAGCCGAGAGCCAGAAGCCCTGGGTTCAGTCCTGTTCCCCGAGCTTCCCCAGCCTACCCTGGGCAGATCAAATGACCTCTGGGACCTCGTTGGTCTCATCTGTAAGACAGGGGTGCGGTCGCTCTGACGGCAGGGAGCAGGCTCAGTCTGACCGACACCATGGGAGCAGGTGACGGCATACCTGCCTGGACAACGCCCTCTGTCCTCGGAGGCCCCTTCACCTTCCACTCTGGGTAACCTGATAACGAAAGGGAGAAGGCGCTGTGCTGCTCTCGAACCTGGAGAGGGTGGTGAGGAGCAGGCAGGGGGAGGTAAGGAATAAATCAAGTGGCTGTATAATTAATTAAGAATAACATAAGCATTGGGCGTTGAAGAGAAACAAAAGTGGTGACATTTGATGAACGTGTCGGTCACTATCTCACTCATTCCAGCTGTCTTTTTAAATGTCAAATATCTCCCAGTTCCTTTTCCTTGCAGCTCGGTTTGTGCGAGTGACAAGCACCGATTCCGCTTCTGCCCAGTGGGTTAGCACGGGCGCACCTTTCAGAAGCGGGAAGGAGGCTGCAGGAACGGGAGACAATGACCACCACCCCAGAGAGCTGGGCACGACAGCTGCTCCTCGTGCCCCCCCCCCCGCCCTGATCCATTCTCCTTGCCCTTCCCTCCCCTTCTCACCATCGACCGTAAAAAAAACACAAGGTGCCCATGCCGAGAGAAGACAGTCAGTGTGTATTTTCATGTCTCCCAACTGTGTTTCTGCAAACTTCTCAGCACTTAAAAGTTTTCAGGGGAAAACCTTAGCTGAACTCCAGGGGCAGAGAAAGCCAAGAGCCAGTTGCTCCAGGCTCAGGAATTTCCATTCTGAGCTACTGGCCCTTGGTTCCATCCTCTGTAAATACCAGGTAATGCTTCCAAGACGAACCAGGGGGGTGACCAGCTGGATTTTCACTCTGGAGAAAAACCTGCAGCCCAGCGACACTGCACAGTGTTCATCCCAAACTGGACCCCCACCTCCAAAGTGAGCCCCCCCACTCTCAGCCACAGCGGAGCAGCCAGTGCTCAGCATCACCGGGCACCGGGGGGTGAGGAGGAGGAGCGACGAAAACCCGCGTGGAAACCTGGCTGGGGTTCTGACATCCTGGAAGCTGAAGTGGCTGAGGCTGCTCCAGAGCTCCAGCCAGTCCGGCTCATTGGCAGAGAGAGGGCGGCTTCGGGCTGGAGGCGAGGAGAAGGGCCCTGGTGGTCACGGCTGCCTGGGGAGCAAGACAGGGTGAGCCAGCTCAGGACAAATGGCAACAGCTCAGCCTTGGCCAAGCCCAGAGGCACAGGGAGCACAGGGTGACATGTCAGAGGAAAGGCCACCCTTCCACTGTTCAGTTCATAGGCAGGGAATGCATGCCAGCCCCTCAGGCAAAGCCAAGTCCACAGGAGCTCCACCACCCAAGTGCACCGCCATTTCAAGGAGAGCCAACCACAGGCGCGCTCGCCCCCGCTGCCTTCTCACCAGCACATGATACCAGTGGCTTATTACAGCGTTCCCAGTACATCTCTTCGAGGCTCCCACAGTGCTCTTGGCATGGTCTGCTGTCCTTCTCCGAGGGTCTCTCCTTTGTGGGATCTGTTTTACAGCCAGCCCAACTCTTACACGTGCACCCGTAGAAATGAGAAGGCCTGCAGGCCCAGTCCCCGGCCTCTCCCAGCTCTCCACCCTCTTTCTGGACCCACCACCGTCTCCGTGTCACCTATTGCCTCTGTCCTGAAGCCGATCCACGTCCCAGCTGCCGCGACTCTCCCGAGCACCAGGCCCAGACTGCCACCTGCCACGGACGAGGCCCTCGACGTCCTGACACAGCCTGATGCCAGCACTTCCCGAGCCAGCGGCCCTGGAGCTGCTGCCTGGGCTGTCTGTGAACTTCAGATGCTCTGTCTCGTTGGCTGAATCCCTGACTCCCTTCTCTCCCTCCGACAGCCCTTAGGTCGTACTTATTTCTTCTTCTTCTGTGTGGTCTCCCTGCCCCACCCTTCCTCTAGACCCTCACCTTTCCCTCCTGGAATACCCTCCAGGACCTGAGGCCTGCGGGGCTAAACAGGCAGCATAAATGTGTGAAGCTATAAGAGAAAGGTTGAATGGCAGGCTATGGGAACCAGATGGTACAGATCTAAAGACACTCAAATTTTTGAATATTTTAAACCCTCTAGACAAACTAATGGGAGTTGGTTCCTGGACAGCGACTTCTCTGCCCCTAAAAAATCTGGTCTCGGCTTCCCTGTGGTCTTATCACTCTGATACGTTTGGTGTGCCTTCTGCATTACTGTACTCAAAAACCTGTCCTGACTTCTCTTTGCCCACAGTGGGGAAAGGAATGATGAACGTCTGCGTGAAGTTTTAAAAATCACCGAGGATTTTGCCTTACATGAAGCTGGAGACGGGTTAAATGTCATTCAAAACCCTTCATGGGTCTCCACCACCCTTTCCACAGGCCAACTCAATCTGTCTTCCCATCACACTGCACTTGTGCCCTCCCCTTGCCAGGAAACCTAAACCCCTCTGTCTGTTAAGGCCTAACTCCAGCGTCTGCTGGAAAAGCCCTCCCAGTTCCCCGCAGGGAGAGTGACGCCCCGCCCCATGCTCCCAGAGCAGTGCCTGGCCCACACTCCCTTATCAGATGTCAGGGTGCGTTGCCTCATCTCATTCTTTCTCTCCACGCACACACTCCTGCCCCCCACCAGCGACCAGGAGCAGAGCCTTTCCCTTGTCTGGCTCCCTCCCACTGCCCTGCGTACCCTGGTGCCCGTCCATTGCAGCGAGCCTGCCAGCGAGAAAGCACCGACTACCGGGACGGGGAGGCTCCACGAGCCAAGACCAGAGTCCAGCACCCAGATGCAGAATGCCAAGTGTGAGGCTCAGAAAACAGCGTCAGAAAACCAAACAGAGGGGGACTGAGGACACTCTCCAGCAGTGGCCCCCAAACGTTCCTGGGCGTTTGAACGACCTGGAAGCGTGTTAAAAATGTCCACTGCTACCACAAAGGCTCTGATGCACCAGAGCTGGGCTGGAGCCTGGGAAGCTGTGCTTCACCAAGCTGGCAGGCGGTTCTGATGCCAGTCAAGTTCAGGCCCACGCACCGAGGAACGTCTGGTCTCTGAGTTAGAGGTCTGGCTTCACCTGCAGTGGGACAGCGGTTTCTCATCAAGAAGAGCCTGACCCAGAGCCAGCTCCCCGGGTGGCTGTATTCCAAATCCCACAGGCAGGCGGTCCCTGAGGGCTGTGCCCAGGGACAGCCTTGGGTGGGATTACTCCCCCCGGGGCACCGGTCTGGCAGCCCCATGGGCAGCACATGGTCGACCCGAACGGGAAGGGGGTGTAAGCAGCTCTGCCCGCTGCCCACTGGAAGGTCACCAACCGATGACATTGCCCTTCAGTCTCTGCTACAGCAGGATGAGCCATCTGCTCCGCGTCCCTACACCCCTGCTCCTGTCACCACGAAGCAAAGGCAGAGGCAGGAGGCTGGTCATGACCTCGAAGGGGTTCAGAACAGGCCTACCCGAGACAACACCCCTGTGGCATGTAGATTATTTGGAGTTGACGGCCATCGAGAGCCTACAGGCTCATGAGAAATGTTTCCTCTCCCTAGAGGAGTCTAAATGTGGGGGCCTTGCCCGTAATAAGAGTTATTACCAGAGATAACCTTTTGTGGCCTATCTATAGGGCAGGGCAAACATCTAATTATCGAACATCTGCTTTTTTATCTCCCTGTGAATTGCCCCCCTCCCCTCCGAAGGCCCCGGGTGCATGGCCTCAGCCCTCGGCTCAGGAGGCTGCGCACACTTCCCTTCCCCTTTCTGTCTCAGAACTTCTCCTACACATGGGATCTCCGGCTCTCTCACGTATGTGGGCTTCCCATACGTATGTGCATAATCAAATCTGCCCATTTTGCCATTAACCTGTCTCCTGTCAGTTTGATTATTAGACCAGCTGGAAGAACCCGGAGGCTAGAGGAAAATTCCTTTCTCCCCCACAACCGAGAGCACCTTCTCTAACCAGGCTAACCACGGTCGGGGCTCCGGCAGGGGCAGAGGTGGCAGCAAAGTGCTGTCCTGGCCTGGCCGCCCTTCCGGAGCCCCCCCACTGACCCCCCTCCACTCTGGTGTTTGAATCTCCCTTCTGCAACACGTTTCATTCTGACGTACATTAGTCAGGGTCTTCCTCTTCGGAACAGAGGGTGCTTGGGAGGTGATGTTTCTACCGTACTTTACACAGCACCCGGCACACAGTAGGGCTTAATAAACATCTGTGGATACATTGGGATGTGAATGAATGAGTAGAGGCGCTCTCTTTCAGGCCAAAGTCAACATCACCACAACGACCCAGTTATCCTCCACCATCTGCAAACCACAGCACCGTTTCTGGGCGGCCCAGGCTGAAGGGAACACTTTGAGAAGGTTCGTCACAGGTCCCCGCCCCCCCCCCCGAGGCTATGGTCTAGAGTGGCCACGCAGAACCACAACAGCCACTGTCTTCCCATCACACCAATATCAGCAGTGGCAGCTCCCATCTGTTCAATGGTTGTGATGTGCTGTCAGCATGCCGGCTCTTCACGTGTGGTGCCCGATTCATTCTGGCAGCACCCCTACGAGGCAGGTACCGTGAGTACCATCTTGTTGTGTGGATGAGGAAACAGGTGAGAGAAGTAAAGTAACTTGCCCAAGGCCAAGGAGATGACCCAGGATTCCGACCCAGTGAGTCAGACCCTAACTGCTCTGTCCTGTCTCTGGAGGGCGGGGGTGCCACCTCAGCCTGCACCCCGCTGGCCCTTCCCGAGCCATCAGACGACAGGTTTATCTCTCGCCAGGGAGACCATGAGGTCCACGCAGCAGACTGGGCCCAGGCCATGGAGGACAACCATTGCACTCTCCTGCCCTTCCTCCCCAGGCCCCAAACACAGCCGGGAAGCATCTTCCTTTCTGCCCTAGGACCCTGGGCCCATGCCGGGAGCTCCAGACTGGAAGAGCTGCTCCTGACCCCTGCCAGCTTCCCTCCCCCTGCAAGGTGGGACCTGGGACCAGTGCCTGTGCTGACGGATGCTTGCGATATTTTGGCCAGTCCCGCTAAGAATGTCTGAAAATAAACTGAGCCAGCAGGACGAGGTAATTAGGCTGAGCTCTCCTGATGACGTGGATCGGTGGGGGTGGGATCAGGGACCTGAGTCCTGGCGTGCACTTAATTAAGTGTGGCTCTTCATTCACACATCGGATGGCTTGACACGCTCCCAAACCACTTCTCCCCTGGCGACTCCAGGTGGGGGCAGAGGAAGGAGTCCAAGGGTGCTGAGGAAAAACAATCCACAAAACAGCAGCCAGCACTGCAAGACTTCTACACGCTCAGCCCTTGACTGTGGAAAGAAAAACCAAAGGGGAACAGAGTCCTGGGGAGACAGGGCTCAAGACAACCACCCCCCCACCCCACTGTCCCCCCAACCCCCCACCCCGACCCCCGCCCTACAAGAGGGCTGGAGGAAGGGGAAGGAATCCTGAAAATACCCGTGAGGCAGTCGCTGTGCTGTCACCCCATTTACATTCTAACAAGGCCCGGTATTTGTAGATAACAAAGGCCACTGTGTTTAATTAAGGGTATAAATGGTAAAAATATGAGACAGAAGCTTTTACGAGATGTTAATGAGGTGGATGGGGAGACTCTAAAAATAAACCAGGCAGTTGAAAGGGAAATTAGGGGTGCAAGAATAAACAGAGGGTGTCAATTTGAGAGAAATGTGCTGGGAAGGCTCCTCCGACTAGTCTGGAGGTGGGGCAGGCCAAAGGGAGGGCGCTCCCCACTCCACCCTCCCGCCCCCGGGCTCAGGGCCTGGAGGAAGGGCACGCATGTGCTCCTAACTGGCCTTTTCTCCTTCCTAGACTTTTCAGAATGAGGAGCTCCCCCACCCTGCCCCATCCACCCTCACCATCACCCACCAGCGCCCGAGGGAGGTCAGCCATGCCTTATTTAACAGGGAGTCCCCCAAGAGACCTCAGCAAACATCAGGAGATGAGAAGCCTCAAGGGCTAAGTGATAAAAATCAGTCTTGTTCCTGCCGTTGAACTGATAGCCAGGAATTGTGCCTACGTGCGTGAGTGCACGGACACTTTCACACGCACTAACACACCAGTGAGACTTCCAGTCAAGGCCAGAAGTCAGCAAGGGTTGCTGACCCCTGCCTGAGGTGCAGCTGAGCCGGTCTTGTAAGCCCCAGCCTCCCCCTTCCACAGCGTCTTTCTCCTCTTCCCCATCTCCACTTCAAACCCAGCCACACTCGGGAGTCGTTCTGTGGTCAAGGACGTTTGGGAAATCCTTCCCACAGCACGCCCATGGGGAAGATGTAGGCTAATACATGGGACGCGCTAAGAAGAACTACGGGAAAGAAATCTCGTGTTTATTAACTCGGCATTTCCCAGACAGTCTGACCACGGAACCCTTTTTCCACAAAATACCATCTGCCATCTGTTCCCACTACCCACCCCCACGAGTAAAACTTGGGGGCACAAACACAGCCCTGAGGTGACTGGGAACTGACCCGGGGTGGGGGTTTACTTCGGAGCCCAGTGGTCCCCGCAGAGCCGCCGGAAACCAGCAGGCTGGTCGTGAGTCGGGGAGGAGGAAACGCACAAAGGGCCTTGAACTGCTCTGGGATAAACCTCCCCAGTTTCCTCTACTCTCCTGCCAGCTTCTCTGCAAATATCAGGCAACGCCGGTTCTTAGCCTTACAAAGTGGTGCCCACCTCAAGGGGAGAATTGTTCCCCCAGGCTCCGGTCTGGATCAGAGAGCTCGGTCCGTGGGTCCCCATGGGTTCCTCATGGGAGCTCGGAAGTGGATGGGTCAGGAGACAGGGCCCATCCCTGCCACAGGCTGTGCGATCTAGGCAAAGTGACCTAGTCCTTTTCATCATCTTTGAATAACAATAACAGCAATAATCATCACGATAATAGCTACCTCACAGAGTTGTTTAGACAGGTAAGTAAAATAACGTGCATAAGCTCTTAGTGTCTTTTAGGGCCCGAAATGGAAAGTATTTATAATGATCAGAACAGCAGTCCTTTCTGCTGCCCTGTGTTCCTTCCTCGGGCGACTGCAGCCACTCCCAGCCCCTCACTTCCCTGGAAATGCAGCTGGGCCTGCGCCCGATCTCCACCCAGATCTCTCTCCCGAACTCGAGATTTCTGCTACAACTTGGGATTTATAGTAAGAAAGCAGAAAACTAACAAACTCCAGGGCTCGATCTGAGAGGGCTGGACTTGAAATCAGGGGAAAGCTGTTAAGCACAGAGGCAGCAGCTCGGCCTCTGCCTCCCCAGGGTCTCTGTCTGCCCTCGTCCGCCACCGCCTCCTCTGCCTGCGCATCTGCCACAAGTGCACCGGCCCCGACTCCAGAGCCCACTCCGAATGGCAGTAGGCTCCAGGTCTCCTCGTCCCAGCGTCGGAGGAAAGAGGGTGTTGGACCAGTGTATCTATTCGACCCAGACAGCAGAGCTCGAGGGGCGAGCTGCCCCGGGCTAGGTGGCCATCACAGGCTGGAGAGCTGTGGCTCCACGGACAGAAGGCACAGTGTGGTGTACAGAACTGTCCCTTTCAGCATCACTGGATGGGACAGGCAGTGAAAGCCTGCCAATTCCATCCTTCCGCTGGCCTGCCTGGCACTCAAGACTTTTTCCCTGTTCAGACATCTCCAAAGATGCTCTATCTAACCCGACCTCGTTCACAGCCAGTACCGTACATAGTCCCTTCCAGAAACAACAAGAAGTCACATTCTGCTCCTCGCTCCGACAGTGAGTGTCAGGCGGCCGTCTTGGAGTTTCTTGCCAGCCTCACAATATTCAGGTTCTGTCCATTCTTCTCCTTTCCAGCTCCGTGAGATTCTTACAACCTATGGACTAAATGATAAACATCTCCTCTGCCATTCTGCCAGCATTGAGCCATGGAGCAAAACCAGGGTGACAGCAGCAGGCGGAAGTCACTTACTTAGAAAAACAGAGGAAGGAAAGAGAAAACAAGAGGAAAGAAAGTGATCTCCATGTGGTGGCTCATGGTCCAAGCACATCCCAAGCCCTGAAGCAGCGGGTGGTCCCTGGCTGGCACAGACAGCCGACGTCCTTGGAGGCTGCCTATCCTGCCAGCCCAGATGAATCCTAAAGGCCAGGCCCACAAATCTTCTGTTGGTTAGGAACCGGGAGGGGCTTCTTCAGCCTGATGGTCCCCTCGATGGCTGACCCGTGGCTCAGAACAAATGAGACTGAAAAGCCCTGAGGATGTCTCTCCTGACCCACGCTCACACCCCAGCTGTGAGGCGTGCCTCTCCAGGGCGGTCCTCCTGCTCCTGAGGGGAGGGCAGCCTGAGAAACGCCTGGGAGGACCCCGTGGGCCCGTCAGGATCTGCTGCAGCTCTGTCTGCTCCCAAGTAATTCCCAACGGCCTGGACATCCATCTTTGTCAATCAGAGCTTTCACTTTGTCACTAGACACTTAATGAGACAGAAAATTAGCACCAGGCCCACGTTTGGCAAAGCCCATTGAGTTCTGGGCTCGGCTCGAAGTCAGCAGAGGGCTCCAGCTCCAGGCGAAATCAGCTTCCTGCACCCGAGTCACACAGTCCGCGGCTTGGCTCATTTCCGCACAGACTGGCGTCCTCACCTCGTGGCTGCTGGCCTTCACCCAAGGTCACCCCCAAGGTCATCGGCAGTACACAGCCTGCCTCACTGTCCACTCAGGCACCGGGCCCCCAAAGCTTCACCTGCCGTGGGCCTACGGTCCGAGTCTCCGGGGATAGCAGGCTGACCACTCAGTCACTTGTGCCTGCACCCCAAACCTCAGACTGAGAACTCCCTGCCCTGTAAGGAAAGATTCTGAACTCTGTCTCATCCCAGCGACACCACAGCGAGTCTCACATATGAAGGCTCCGTCACTTGAGACTCTGCGCCTGGCACCGATCCTGCTCTAATTATGACTTTTCTGTTTACACACTTAAAAGAACTAAAGCAAAAATAATTAAAGGTAAGTTCATTTGACATTTAAATATCTGTCTATCTACCTATCTGTCTCTGTGGAGAATGAACAAGGGTGGCCAGGCACGGGGAAACTGGAACTGAAAATTAGAAAGTAATCCAGGCACCTCCTCCTTCTCCGTCCCTGTCCCTGTCTCTGTCTCTCCCTCTCAGGGGTGGTGATGTGGTCACCCTGCTCTCCATCCCCCTCGCTTTTCAGGCCTTTTGGGAAGACAATGGGGGGCCAATTCCACTACTCTCTCAGCAACTCACTTATGGCCCCAGGGCAGCTACCACCTCCCCCGGCTCTGTAAGACCTTCAACCCCAATGTCTGTGAACGGCTGGCAGGTCTCAGCGTCGTGGCTGAAACTCTCCCAGCACAAAATCTGATTGGTGTCACTCGACGGTGTGAGCCAGACCACACACGAAAAGTTTCTGGTCTGCCAGTGTGTGCGCCGCCTTTTGCCGACATCGAGTCCGTGTTCAGTCAGCACTGGCAGGCACAGGAGAACCAGGTGGTCTGTAGTTCTGTCCCTGCCTGGAGTTACGAGCAGCCGAGCACCGTGAAACAAACAGCAGAGCATCTAAATACTGTGTCTGTCTCTCCGTGGAATCCATCGGCCCTGAGTATGAGTCACAGTCCAAAGTGAAGTTATCACTTTCATATATATCACAAATGTCTGTGAAAAATAGACATTTCTCCCCCTTCCACTACTGTGATCTGAAGGCTTGGCACCCCCATCCATCCAGTTCTCTGAGCTGGAAATGAGGGTGTTACCCATTCCTGTCCCTTCCACCCCAACCCCCACATCTAATCAAACGTCACATTTGCTGACTTCGCCTCCCAAGCACCTCTTGAATCCAGCCCCTTCTCTTCAACCCTCAGCGTTGTCTTGGACCATGTTCTTCACGTCTCTGAACTCAGTAGCCTTCTCACCGAGCTTCCTCCTGCGGCCTCTCCGCCTTCCAACACAGTCCCCGCTGGCTCACAGACAAATCTGACCGTGTCACTCTTAAAGCCTTCCCACAGTGCCCCAGGGTGGCAAACCCTCCAAACCCTGCTTCTGCCTTCTTGGCTTCACTCTTAGAGCCGCACTGAACAATGTGCAGGTCCCCGAGGCCACTCTTTCCTTGGGCTCAGCTTTGCACATGCCCCCCTCCTCTTCCAGGATGTCTCTTCTGACCTCGCTTAGTCTACACGAGCTGTGTGCTCTGCGCCCTCTCACAAGGGACTCGGCATTACCACAGTTCTTACAACTCTCTATTGTAAGCACATGTTTTGTTTTGTTTTTAATCTGTTTTACAGATTTACATTTAATTTGTTTTACACCACAAGCCTTTCAGTTCCTTAAAGGCAGGGACTGTATCTTACTGATCATTTTGCTGGGCATGTACTCAATGAGGTTTGTTGAATAACACAGACTTGCTTACCTCTTGCTGGATGTATGCCTCCCACCCCCTATAGACAGTCCTTTGCTACTACAGTGATTGCTAGCTTTTGTGCAGAATCTTACATTTTGTGAAGGATCTTTACAAGTCGCGTCTCATTGGATCATCCCAGCAAAACCCCCAGCCCCAGCACAAGGACAAGGAAGAAGGAGGAGGGATCATTATTTGCCTAAGAAGGAAATATGGTTCAAATATATTGAGTGGCTTGCCTGATGGCAAGTGGTTGAGGCTGGTTCCTACCGGAGAAATCTGTAAACGCCTGAGAAGCTGGTACCAATCTCTGGTAGCAGAGAATGCACATGAATGAACATAGTCTAAAAAATAAATAAATATACTGTGAGCTGTGAGATTGGAGACCCTTACTTAGGAGACCCTGAGTTTTTAAGAAGCAACAGGGGCTCTGTTCCAGGAGCTTGCAACCACCACTTGGACACAAAGGAGAGGGCAACTTTGTGTTCTACCCACTAGAGTTTGACATTATGGCCCGTAAATGATGATTTATTGCATTCTCTCATGCCAGCACACATGGCTGAACTGAGCAAGGATTAGCTACAACACCACCAGCCAGGGGAAACCTAGCCAACAGTCCAGGGCGATCTGATTTTCTAGAGGACAGTGTGACAAGGTGGGCCAGGCCAAGCAGACGGAGGAAATCAGAGGCCGGGGAGGATGACAGGACACGGACAGTGGAAGCAGCTGCTGCCTGCGAGGGATGAGGTCAGCGCATCCCCAGCGCCCTGCCCTAATTGTATCTCAAGCACCACACAGAGCCTCAGAGCTCTCAGTAAGAGCACTTTTTTTCCTGTATTTTAGTGACAAGACATCGGAGCATTTCAGCAACAACAACAACGATAAAAGAAAGGCTTCATGCATAGGGAAAAACTCAGGCAGGGGGAAAAAAAAAAGACCCGACTTTATTAAACAAGGTTATATCCAGAAAACCCCAGCCCTGGGAAGATCCACAATGACAGATGCACATCTCCATTTGTCCTACCAGTTGCACAGGAATGAAAAGAAAACACTGACACCAAAAACAAATAGCTACCAGCAAACAGCTTGGCCTCGGGGCAGCCAGGCGTTCCCCCGTTGGGATGGGTACCTGCAGCTGAACTGAGGCTCCCTGAGTGCTGAGTGCTGAGTGCTGAGTGCTGAGTGCTGAGTGAAGGTTCCAGCAGCTAATCGGGTATTGGCATAATTGATTGAGCTAAGAACAAACCTGCATGCTGTCTTCCCAGGCTCTGCTGCTGAAATGCTCTATAGCATGGCCTCATCTGCGTGAAAAGGCAATTTATTCCACAAATGCATGAACCAAGGGTTTGACCTAAAGGTTGAGAACGACAGCTCTCGACAGGAAGAAAGTTTTCCAGTTGCCCACCCTGTAGAATTGCAGGATTTCCGGCTCTTCCAAACTTCCTCGCCAGTCCCCAGTCCCGGGTCCCCCTGACGGTTTGCTAGCTCCCCACAGTCGCATTGCTAACTTGAACTCCGCCCAAATCCAACAACCTAAATTTGACCGGAGACATAAACAATTTGAAGAGCCTTGATTTCCCATTTGCCCGTTCCCAATCTAGTGGAGATTAATTTGAGAATGCAAACTCTTGTGTGGGAAAATGGGCTCCCTCCTTGTCCCCAAAGTCACTTGCATATTAGTCTGACCCAGGCTACCCCCACGTCCCTCACATCTGCCCCGCAGGCTCTGTGGGCTCTGTCTCTGGTGTGTCTTTATTTCCAGCTCCACCCCTGCCCCTCCCCCGGCTCTAAGCCACCATCTCTTCTCTTTGGGTTTCTGCAAAGGCCCCCTAACTGGTCTCTCTGCTCCTACCCAGCCCTTGCCCCCTGCAGTCCATTCTCCACACTACAGCCAAATTCTTTTCTTTGTAACTCTTAATATGTATTTTAAGAAACATGCCTCAGTAGAGAGCACAGTATAAGGAAGCCCTGGGGTGGGTGTGTGTAATATGTCCCAGCAAGTCTCAGATACAATTGCACATTATCCACAAACACCTGTGCATTATGCATCTCAAACTAATACAGACTGTTTTTAACCTAAGAATCATGCTATTATCACACTTAACATAATTAACAATTATTATTTAATATCATCCGATACCCAGTCTGCATTCAAATTCCCTAGGTTGCCTCAAATACCTCTTTTCACAGTTTGCTTGAGTAAGAATCCACACTAGCTCCAGACAATGTGGTTTGTTATGTTCTTTAAGGCTCTTAATATAAATCAGGTCAGATCATTTCCTGCTCAAAACCCCCTAACAGCTTCCCCTTGCAGTTGGGATAAAATCTGAAACCCTTACCTCGGCCAAGGCCGCTCCCCACTGCTCTCTCACCACCTGCTCGGTTCAGTCCACCCATCTCCTTCCCACCTGCACCCTGCACTGGCTGATCCCACTGCCCAAAATGCAATCCCCTCCCTCACCATGCACATACGCAGGTCTCGGCAAAACTGGCTCCTTGTCTTCAGGTCACAGCTCAGAATGCCACCTCCTCAGAGACAGATGCCTCTGGACCAACGTTCTCAATGAGCTCTTCTGTCCCCAGGGCATTCTTGATCGGAACACCCCATTCTCCTTTCTTCATGCAGCTGATTACTAGTTGGAGTTATCTTCTCTTTCATTTGTTTCTCTACCTGTGTCACAGGACATTAAATAGAAGTTTCCACCCAAACACCAAGCAAGAGACAATAGATGTGAAATTTCCAGGCTAGTCAACCCTAGATGAAAGGAGATGGTCAAGAACCTTTCCACAACTATCGACCCCCTCAGCCAGATCAAGGACATAAAAAAGAGGTAAGAGAAGGAAAAGGAGGGATTCATAGAGGATTTCTCTGGAAGCTGTTGCTATAGCGAAAGAGCCAACTCCTTCCCCCCAAGAGGAAGGGGTAAGAAGGGCAGTGCTACCTCCTTCCAGCCTGGAGTGAGAGGGCTGAGAGGACCACTCGGAGAGCTGGCTGCGTCCTCTCGGGGGGGCTGGCGGGGAGGAGGGCTGTGCGATGCTGACCTTGTGCCTCTCGCCCAAAGAAACCAGAGTGGTTGGCCTGGGAAACAGGACAGAGGGTGCAGCCTGGGCATCAGCCTGAGCTTCAGAGCCAGTTGATGGGAGAGGCTGGGGTTTTCCCTGTGGACACTGTGGGCCAGGACACTCTGCCGCATGGGGGGAAACCTAAAGGTGCGGAGGGAGTAACCTTCGGCCAGTTGGTGGAGGGATAAACCTCTGGCCAGAGAGGAATGAGAATTGAAAAATAGGTCCTTTTTCTTTCCTCCAGACAGACGGTTCTGAGATGTGCCTCAGATAGTCCCACATGATCGGGCCACCAGGAAGAAACCCAGCTCACACCGCTTCTTTGAATGAGCTCTCTGCTTCCCAGCCTCACTCCCTCTGACGCTCACACACGCCCTCTGGCTCCCCCTCTCCAGTAAAACCTGACATTTAAGCCTTTGTCTCCGGTTCTTCTTTTTGGCAACTCCACGCTCGGACAGAGACAGAGAAGGTGACTCCTAGGAATGCCTGGCTGCCCAGGTGGGTCCCATTCTCCATGTCTGGTCCTCAGCCTTATTGGTCCAGGAATTCGAATTTGTTCAGAACACAATACAGGATCTTTTCCCAGGGGGGCAGCTTATGTTGCCCAAGTCCCCCAGAATAAGACGCCTATCTATGTAACTACTGTCCAAAATGTAACTGAAAAGCAAGCCAGAGACTTGAGTGCATCTATACAGTGCACGTCCCCCTTGCGGGTGAGAAACAGAGAGGCCACGTGGCCTGGCAACTCCTGCATGAGCAGCAAGTCCCCGGGCAGTTCCAGAAGCTCTCGTCTTCCTGGGTAGAGCTCCCAGCTAAGTGCTTGGGGACCTCTCATGGCATCTTCTTGACAAGTAGCCTTTGCCATGCTACTTGACCCTGGCCTTGGCCAGGTAGCTTGGCCCAAAGCCCCTCCCCCAAGTAGTACTTAGGCCAGCACCATCCATATGCACCCCTGTCACATTCCTAGGAAGGCAAAGTTAGACAGATTATTAATGTGCTTTTCTCCTTTGCTCGGCCTTCCCCTTGGTCAGCCCCAGGCATCCATCTGCCTGGGGAGAGATTAAATTGTTACAGAAGAATGCAAAAAGATGTAAAGAATTAATATTCTTCTATTGACATTTAGAATGAGATTTCTCGGCAAGACACTAATCTTTAGATCCAGGCTATTGTCTAGAGAGAGTTAGAACTGCCAGTTAGCGAAAAGGACAGACTCGGAGGCAGGATGCCGGGGCTCGCAGACATGTTATGTCGTTACCAGTTGTGTGACCTTGAGAAAGTGGCTGAGTTTCTCTCTGACTTAGCGTCCTTATCTGTAGAATGGAAATACCACTGGTACCTACCTCAGAGGAGGGTACTGAGAAAGCAGCGAGCTAGTAGACACGAAGCTTGCATTGAACAAATCGGATTCCTTCTAGACACCAAGCACTGTAACTCTTAGAAGTGGTTACAGAGTGTCTGGAACAAAAGAAAGTGTGCAATAAATACGTGCTGTCACTTTCAAAATTCCTTTATCTTTCTCTGTCATGTATTAAGAACCAGTTCTTAGCCATGACACAGAGAACATGATGGAAGCCTTGCTTTTCAGTGCCGACAGATTATTAGGCGAGGAGGTGAGAAAGGAGGAAACCTCCCCCTCTGTCTGAGACACACCCCCACACATACCAAGGGGACCCCCAAAAATCCCAGAATTGCCTTCCTAAGGGTGGGACCCTTGTAGTACAGGCTTCCCCTGCTAGGTGGGTACTCTACAATCCCATCTATATCAGTGTACTAGCTGGTGTTGTTGTGAGAGGCTGCGTTTGGCTTCAGCAAAATTTTTTGAAGACTCTTTCAATGCATTTGCCCATTTCATGATGGGTGATTTATGAGCACACCTGCCCATTCCACGCTGAGTATTCAGCAGTTTTTTACCAAAACCAGCATGACCCCCGTGCCCCACCCTCCCTAATCACCTGATCTCTCCCCCAAGCAACTTTCCTTTGTTTCCCTGGATGAAAACAGTCCTCAAAGGGAAACATTGGTCAGTGTGGAAGAAGTGAAACAAAAAATGGCAGAGTTGCTAAAAGGCATCAAGATCAACGAGTTCCACTGTTCTGAGCAATGGAAAAAACGTCTCGAAAGCTGTAGTGCATGACATGGAGACTACTTTGAAAGTGGCTGAAATTTAAATATGTAAAAATAAATTCATAAATTGTTATAAATAAATTCCGGGTTTTCTAGTTCTCTCTCATACACATCGCTGCCTGCAGCCCCGCCCCCCGCCCCCGCCACCGAAATGCCCAGAAAGTGACAAGCACTAAGGACACAGAGAACTCACACGGCAAAGCCTAGACAATGAGGACCCGGCAGGCACATCAGGCACAATGAGGGTCTAGAGAAGACTATGACCAGGGTAGGGAGTCAGGTGGGGGACCCAACAGAGACTCAGAGAAATCTCCACCCCGCCAAGACCTCTAGAGGGAGGCTGAATTACCCAGGGAGTAACACAGGGCCCTGGCCAGGCTGAGAGAGACCAGATCACAAACCCCACTAGATGCCAAGCATCACCCAGGACTAGGGACAAGCGACAGAGCCCTGGTGACTCCAGGAACCAGGGACTCTAATACAAAATTCCAAGGGGGCGTGGCGGGGGTGGGAGTGGAAAAAAGCCTCCAAAAGCTGAGGGACTGAGCATTTCCCAGAGGTATTGTCAACAGCATTGCCTTGGTTTGAACTGAATCTAGATTTTTCCTCCAGCCACCTAAAGGCTGGAGACAAAATAAAGATTCCAGTTATTTCTGGGTGTCCAAGATGCAGCATGTGTCTTGTGATCCTGATGCGGCATTTAATGTGGGGGAAGCATCATCCACACAGCCCATCTTATCCGGGAGTTGCCCCCTGCGCCCACAAGGCAGCCCAACAAACAAGACCTCTCCCCATGAAGAGGTCCTGCTCCCTCTGCTCCCCCAACCCCAACAACCCCAGGGACGACGGTTCAGCCGTGGTCACCTGGCTCAAGCCGGGCCAATTAGAATGCCTGCCTTGGGATGTGAGATTTCAGTCTGTGGAGACAAGCTGTTAGTGACTGCAGGCTGTGGCAGGTTTCCAGAGCGGCGACTCCACTTGCCGCAGGAGCTCCCTGGCGAGCCTCAAACGGACCGAAAACGCCAAGTCTGCGCTTCTGTTCTCACGTATGCATGACTTTTCTGTATGCCATACGTTTCCATCTTCAGCAAGGGACCAGGCTCTAATAATCTGCTGAATGGGTTATTCAGTAGATGAGTGCCTTATTCTGGGTCGCTCAGACCGAGGATTCACAGACGCCAGCAGCAGTCACCGGAGCGCTCGGAACACCCCTACCCCGTGCCCTGCGGAGGGAGCTCCCTGCAGCGCACGGGCTGGCGGAGGCCTGCGGGATGCCTCGCAGAGCAGGCGTACAGGCCGCTGGGAGTCCTGCAATGTGGGGAACGAGCCTTTATTGCCGGCGCTTTGTCAGTTGTGAACTGCCTGTGGGTTTTGATAGCTTAATGACATTGATCATTGATTATAAATTACATTCATTGTAAATTACCATAAATTTGGGTTTTTGATGATTCAGCTTTATGAGGTTAGTTTATTGTGGTTGTTGTGCACATGATCTTTTGGACATGTCGTTTTTCAATAATTAGACTTTAAAACTACGCATTGTGATTTGTGCAGCATTGTTACGCTCCTCTGGTAATTTTAGTAACTCATTTGAAGGGAGACTCAAGAGTTGGAAAATTCTAGTTTCAGTAATAGCTAACAAGCTTAGGAATCAATGCTGGTAAACAACTAGGGTTCCAGGAACTGAAGGTACGACACACCCTGACTCTAGGAGACTCCACATTTTGCCCCAGGAGGACTGCAAGCTGTCAAGACAGTATCTGAGTCATTTGTGCTCCAGGGTGAGACGCCCACTGCCCAGGACACAGATAAGGACTCGGATAAGGACTCAGATGAAAGAACGCTGCAGCTTTTATCTGATGACCTTTTTCCCTGAGTTCCAATCCCCTCACCTTCACTTTTCTTCTCCTTACGAAAAGGGTCGGTTTAAACTGGAATTTAAGATGGTCTGCTAGGGTACAAACCCACCGTCTTCTCAGGTTGTCGGCGCTGAATGAAACGCCCAGGAAGATTCAATCCCTGTCTCTGCTTATTGGGTCTGGTGGGTGCCAGGCAGCACGAATGCCAGCTTTTCTGGTTTCACAGTGACAATTCATGTAATTCTGACTCTTATCCTCTGGAAATTAGGAACAGTGGAAAGGTTTCCAAGTCTTTGCTTCTCTTCAGTGGCTCACAGTGGAAAAGTTGAGACCGCTCCTCTGGAGGGAGGACCCACCAGTATCTGATGTTAAGCCCCTGGAGCTGCCCTCGGTCTTGCCCCTTCCGGCTGCTCATCAGTCGGCTCCTTTCCTAGCCCCACGGGTGTGCACGACCAGTGCCCATTCAGATGGAAACAGCGTGAGTGGGTGTGGGTGAGTTGTAGCAAAAGAACCTTAACTAATATCGTCACTATATTTGAATTGGGACAAAAATGCCAGTGTATTCACAATCTTCCTGCCTTCTAAGGAGAATCTCCATTTATTTATTTATTTATTTATTTATTTATTTATTTATTTATTTATTTATTTATTTTTACGTTATGGGTAAAATGAAGAAGCTAAAGGCTAGTAATATTTATGTTAGAAGAGGCACCAGGAAAAGAAAAAAAGGAGGCTCAGAAGGCCAGAGGAAGGAGATGAAGTAGAGATGAGTGAAGACACCAGCTGGGCTGGAAGATTCCGGAAGGAGAGTGAGGACCGCTTTGTGAAGAACAGCGGCGAGAACGAGAGGGGAGAAATATGGGACGTGAGAGTTTTTTAGGGACTTTTACTCTGCGCCGAGACCCCCCAGAAGCCGCCAGTGGAATCCAGGCTGGAACTTGACCCTTCCTCTCCCGTGTGCATAGGTTTTCTTAGAACGGATGTGTCAACCTAAGAAATGTCCAGACCTGTAGAGAATGTTTATGAGTTCGAGCCAAACTGACAGCAATCACCAGGAAGCAAAATCTCAGCGGACTGAGAAAATGCTCCGGGGATGGCAGCTCCGCCGTGAGGTTTGTACGATGGAATCAAAGGAGGGGATAGAGGGGCTACATGGAGTCCATGGGTGGCAGAGGAAGGTGACAGGGGGAAACAAAGTGGGACATCTGAAAACACAGAACACAGGCAGACGCAGGAGAGGTCAGTAACATTCCCAGCACCTGGAGGTGGGATGCGGGGAATGAGGAGGCCTTGGGGGGTTCTGCCCTGCTCAGCTCTGGCGCCCTGGGGTTGAGGACATACGATTATTCTGACATTTCAAAAGGAATGCTATCTTAGATGCAAAAAGACAATAAACAGACTTACTTACGGAGAGACTGACCTTTGCCAAGGAAGCCAAGGAAGCCACGGGCCTAAGAACCATGCGTGACTACCTGCCACGACCGCCGTCAGCTAGGGATGTGGTGTTCAGACCACCCTGTGTGCTCAGTTCTGGTCCCTGAGTTTGTGGGGTCCGCCAGGCTGGCCTCCCCTGAGCTTGTGAGGCTCTGGAGGGGTCCCTTTTCCATCCACAGGTGCAATGACCAGACCCCAGTCACCAGGTTAACTCATTAGCTATAACCCCATCTCAGTCCTGCTGCCCCTCGGCTCCCCCCATAACACCCTGAGTGGGGTTTGGGGTGTTTCCGAACTGTTTGATCCCCTGTTACGGACAATCTCTTCATTTATTCCCACAGACAGGCAATCACAGCCCCTGAAAATTGGTTTTATTAGTTTATCTCTGAGGTACCCTTCATCTCAAGTTCCTTGAGAGTTATTCGCTGCTGCTAAGGTGGCACTAGACCCTTTGTTGGGTCATCAAGACCTCACTGCACAGCCTCTGAGCCCCACTTTCAGCCCGGTACCCTTCTCCTTGCCTACGGGCCTGCTCACTTCCGGCCGCTTGTCCGAGTGCCTGTGCCGCCTCTCCAGCCCCACACAGTATCCGGGGGCCCGGCCAAGGGCTCTGCTGTCCTTGTCGCGGTGGCGAGTGCAAACCCATGGGAGGGCTTTCAAAAAGCCCAGATTCCTAGGTCCCAGCTCAAATCTACCCAGTGTGAATTTCCCTGGGACGGGCTTCGTCGTTCGGGGAAAGAAAACAAATCTAAAATCACATCTCCTCGCTCATACCAACAGGTGTGCCTCCCTGATTCTAACACCCTGAAGTGTGGCGTGCTCTTTAAGAACAGAGTGTCTGTGGTGTCGTGGGTCCCACCTGTGAGTCCTGGAGAGTCGGGGACATCAGCATGTCAGCTAAATAAATTCTTATTGGTTTGACTAAACAGCCTGCTTGTTAATAAACACTCCTTTGACTTAGGAAATGTTTGTTTACAACATTACCTAGAGAAGTAGGGGCCCTTGTGAAAGTGAAGTGTGTGTAGAAGTACTATCAACAAATATAAAGGTATCATAAGGAATATACTAGAGACAAAAATCAGTGTTCTTAGTTGTAGATAACAGAAACCATGCTAACTAGTTGAAACAGAAAAGGAGATTATAAGAGAATATTAGACAATCAAAGAATCTCTGGAAGAGCCAGAGTGGGCTCAGAGCCCACACAGTTAGGGGCAATGCCTTGAATGCCCTGCAGGGGGCGCTATGAAGACACCACTGTCCCAGGCACTCGGCTGCTCTCACTAATGGCACAAAAGACTAGATGCAAGAAACACGGCCAAATTAAAAAGGGAAAAAGAGTAATTTTATAGTGGAATGGGCTGGTAAGTGATCAAGGTTAGTATTGTCAGTAGTGGGACAAGCACAAACTGAGGCCCACCTGGTGAGATGCAATGAGAAGAACATAGTGGGGCTCCTGTGATATTCGTACCAAAGGTTAACCTAAAAATAATCACAAAGTAACAGCAAGCACACCCAAGTTGAAGAACATGCTACAAAGTAACACCTACAGTCTCCAAGTGTCAAGATCATGAAAATCAAGGTAAGACTGAGGAAGCTGTTCCAGGTAAAAAGAAACTAAAGGGATAGAACAACTAACACAAGGTGGGATCCTAAAGGAAGCTTTTGCTCTGATGGACACTGTTGGAACAATCAGAGGGACTTGAGTGGGGCCCAGGAGTAGATAGATGGTGGCAATGTAACTCCCCGAGTTTCTCTGTTTTGATAGCCATGTTGTGTTTATGTGGGGGGATGTTCTTTTTTGTAGAAAACACACAATAAAGTATTTGACGATGATCGGGCCCCATTTTGATAACTTACTCTAATGATTCAGGAAAAAAAAAGTTCTTTGAGCTGCCCTTGCAACTTTCCTGGAAGTGTGAGATTGTTTCAAAATAAAAAAGAAATGCTATAAAAGGAACCGGGAGACCATAACATCTTTAAGTGTGGGCTCCGCCTTCTGTCGTCACTTTCCCTCCAATACGGCACAACAGCCCCACCTCCTCCTCACGGGGACACCAGAGGCCATCGGCAGTGACCTCCGCCACAACACCCGCGCGAGCACGTCCCTTCCTCTCCACCTGCACTTCGTCCCGCATCAACCGAGGTGACCCCCTCCACCCGTCCACGGCCAGCCCTGCCACGTCTCCGCCCTCTGACCTCCCACTCCCCGAGAACATGGCTCCGCCCATGAGTCCTTCCCAGTCCTTTGCCTTCTGCCTCCTCCACTGGTTCTTTCCTTTCAGCAACAACCTCGTTCCCATCTCTTCCACTGTCAGCGTGCTTTTTCAGAGCCCTCTGCCTTCCTCCACAGTCATTCTCGCAGACCATCACTTTCCCCCAGCTCACTGTTTCATCAGGGGACTCTCAGCTTTAGGCAACAGAGCCCACTCTTGTGGTTAACTCGAAAAAAATTACCCTCTGGTGTAATTAGGAAACTCACCATATCCACAGGAGGAGCAGGGAGTCGGACTCAAAAGCGTGTGACTAGAAACAGCCGCCTTGCTCTCTCCAGGCCCCCTCTTTCCCTTCACAACCAAACGTTTGGAAAAGGAGCCCACACTTACTGCCTCCGCTGCCTCCCTTCCCGTTACCTCCCTTCCCGTCACTCTCTGCTCCGACGTTGCACTGCCGCTGTCCTTGCCAAAGTCACATGCGACCTCCCAGTGCTCAGGGCATGGATGCCTCCATTTTTACTCCCCCCAGGAAATGTCCATGGCACACGAGACTGTTACGCGTGCCCTCCTTGCTGACACTTTCTCCCCAGTGAGCTTCCTAATCCCCACACCCCTTGCTTGCCTCCTACCTGGCTCGCTCAGTCCTTCCCATGCTCCGGCGGCTTCCTCCTAGTCACTCATCTCAGACACACCGGGGCTCCTCACACTCACCTGGCACTCTCTGCTCCTGTCAGTCTGCATCTTGACCCAGGTGCTCATCTGCTTCCTGGGCTGCAGCTCTGCCCACACTCTGCTGCCTCTGGCTCAGACTGTCTGCGCTGCTGACCCACAGAGCACTTGCTGCCTAGCGCTCCCACCAAGAATCCTCTTGGTTACAAGTGAAAGAAAATCAAAAAGGTTTTAAATGCAATGGAAACCAAGTGGAACAGCTGTAGATAGGTTTGGGCTCAAAACTTGATCCACTGCCCTGCCTGGTGTGGCTCGGTTGGTTGGGTGTGGTCCTGCAAAGTGGAAGGTCGCTGGTTCAATTCCCAGTCAGGGCACATGCCCAGGTTGCAGGCCTGGTCCCTGGGGTGGGTGGGGGAGGGCACATGGGAAAGGCAACGAATCAATATTCCTCTCTCACATCGATGTTTCTCTACCTCTCTCCCTTCCTTCTTCTCTCTCTAAAAATGTACTTTAAAAAGGTCCTGGTCCATGAGCTCAAATGATCTCACCAGCACTCAGTTTTCTGTCTCTCCCTCCTGTCTGTGCTGGATGCATTCTCGTAGTGGCCCTCCATTCCCCATCACGAGAGGGGTGTCAGCCACGTGACCACCAAACCCATCAAATACAGCAGAAGAACGAGAGCGTCTCGTCCTCGTGTTCTCTTCAGAAATCACGGAACTCATTCTGTTTGGACAAACGATGGCCGCATGCCCGACCCTGAGCCCATCGCTGTGGCCAGTGCTGCTCTCGTGACTGCTGTTGTTTTCATAAAGTTCGTTTTCCAGTCGTTCACTCTAGCACATGTAAATACATACAACTGAGTTTTGTATATTCGCATCCTATGACTTTGCTAAACTCACTAGTTCCAGCAGCTCTGTCATCATTCCATCAGATGTTGTGTGTAGGCAATCATGCCATCTGAGAACAAGGACATTTGCACCTTTTCCTTTCCAATCTTTGCACCTCTAATTTATTTTCTTATCATGTTGCATAGGCCAGAACTCCTGGTACGATGCCGAGGAGAAGTGGTGAGGGGGTGGGGTGTGATAGTCATAACCACGGTTAGATCAGTTAGTAGGGCTGTTTAGTCTCTTCCATTGTGATGTTGATGGGAAAGCAATCGGTTTCTCATTATCAGACACAATGCTATCTCCGGGTTTTTCATAGATGCCAATCACTACGATGAGAAAGTTTTATCTTATTCCTGGTTCTTGAGAGCTTTCCTGCGTCTATTGAGATGACCATACGGTTTTTCTTTTCCATTTGTTAATATAGTGAATTACATTGACTGATTCTTCTTTCTACATGGCAAACCCACTCTGCGTTCCTGGGCTAAAACGTCTTTGGTCATGATTAACTGTCATTTTTATGTATCATTGGATTTGATTTGCCAGTTTTAAAGAAATTTGGCATATATGTTCATGAGGAATATTGGTCTGCAGTTTTCTTTTCCTGTAGTGTCTTTGCCTGGTTTCGGCACCAAGGTAACACTGGCCTTATAGAATGAGGTGGGAAGTACTCCCTCCTCTCCAATTTTATGGCAGAATTTGTATAAAATCAGGACTATTTATTTCTTAGATGTTTGGTATAATTCACCAGTGAAAACATTTGGGTTTTGAGTTCTTTGTAAAAAGATGTTTAACCAGAAATTAAATTTATTTAATAGATTTAAGACTATTTCTTCTCAAAAGAGCTTTAATAGTTTATGTCTTCCAAGAAATTCTTTGTTTCATCTAAATTGTTGAATTTATTGACATAAAGTTGTCCGCAATAGTCCTTTGTTACCTTCCTCATGTTGACAGCGTGTGGTTTCGAGACGACTCTGTCCTCTCTGCGGACGGCAGAGTGGTGGGGGTGTTGGGATGTGAGGAGACAGAAACAGAACATTCGTCTCTTCCCCGGCTGGGCTCTGAATGGCACAAGAGGCTCCGGAATCAGCCCTGCAGTCGGAAATCAGAATGGCATCAGTGTCACTGATAAAAGCCGGACTGGAGAGTGTGGCTTAGGTGTGGCAACTGCAAGCTTTCTAATACTTCCTTCCAGAGTTATTCAGTTTCCAGCCCCTTAGCCTCCAGGAACAGGCAGCTCTGTCTGTGCTAGTGGGTCCCCTTGGGTCGCCACTCCAATAGACCTCTGGGTGGAAAAGCAGAGCACAGCACGTGCCCCTCCCACAGTCAAACCCTTGGGCCACCCCTGAGATTTCCTGCCTCCTGCGGTCGCTGCTTTTGTGTGATTCCTTCCCTTTGAGTGCAGGTGGCACCTGTGACTTGCTTCCGGCCAACGTGGCCAATGGGATGGGATGTCACCCTTGATTAGGTGACATTACCTGGCAAAGGGGACAGCGCACCATTCCGTGGTTCCATTAGAGAAGACTCTGCCACAGCAGGCTGGATTCAGACAGTCAGTCCCCTTGTTGGCCTGACGGTGTGAGCAGCTGGGTTGAGGAGCCCACGAGGCAGGAACTACCGGTACCGCCCTGGTCGGAGGGCAGCCTCCCTCGGATAGCCAGCAAAAGGCCAGGCTCTCGGCCACACAACTGCAGGGGAACGAGTTCTGCCAACCACCCAGATGAACTAGGAAGCTAAGTCTTCCCTAATTAAGCCCCCAGACGGAAATGCCCTGGCCGACACACGGATTGCAGCTTTGCGAGAACCTACGCAGAGGACCAGCTCAACCACGCCTAGAGCCTGGACCCACAGACACTCTGGATCGTACATGCCTGTCATTTCAGCGGCTCAGTCTGTGGAAATCTGTTACAGGGCATCAGAAACTAACACAGCCTCCCTGAGGCAGGCGGGCCGTTCTGAAAGGACGCTAAGCCATGCATGCAACTCCGTTTCCTGAGTGCGCCCCCCACCCCCGGATCATTGAGAGGCCAGGACTGTTCATCTAATGCAGGTGCCGCCATGTGGGAACAGGAAGCCCATGAGCCCACCCCTGTGTCAATAGGAAGAAAAGTGGCAGGAGAGGGAGCTCAGAGGAGACCATAGTCTGGGTGGGAGCTGACAGTGGCCAGGGCGGGAAGAAGTACATGAATCTAAGAACTATCTGGAAAACAGGTAACTGGCCAGAGTTACTGACTGACCGGATGCAGAGCGCGAGAGAGAAGGGATCCAGAACGACTTCCAGGTTTCTGGGTGGAACAGCTGCAGTGACGGCGATGGTGACCGTGATGGTGGTGCCCCTGGCCAAGATGGGAAACACCGGGAGGGACGGTTCTGGGGAAGAGCGGAAATCAGGAGTTTATTCTGGGCAAGTTGAGCTCGAGTCCCCGTGAGACATCCACGTGGAGATGCCAGTCAGGGGGAGCACGTGCCCTTCCGGAGCTCAGCGGAGAAGTCGGGGCTGGAGAGAGAAGCGCGTGGATCATCAGCGTGCAGATGTTATTTAAAGTCAGGGAATAGAGAAGAGCACCTGGGGAGGGAATGTAGCATCCCGGCCTTCCAGTCTCTCCTCCACGCTGCCCTTGGACTTGGACTTGGACTCATCATTCAAACACGCAAACCCAATTTTGCCATTCAGCCTAAAATTATGCAATGGCAATCAAAGGGTAATTTTTTCTTTTAAGTTTCAATTCTACTAAAATGTTGTTTAAACTGTAAAAGGAAAGTTATGTTAACACATTGTACATTGACCTAGTTTCACAGAAGAAATTATATAGCAGCTGATTAGAAGCCAGTACAATATTTGGAGAGCTGAGAAGCAGAGAGCGCAAAGAAAATATAATGAAGTCAAGTGAATAATTAAATTACAGGAAATGTGTCACTTTAAACATTATTTTCCCAGAGAAACGACGATAATTTAGACACCCAAAGATTTTAATTGCTTAAAAGGCTACTTAGCTAGCTGTGTGACCTTGTAAATGCTTTGCCCTTTCTATGTCCCCTTCTGCTTTCTCTGTCTGGTAGAAATAGCGATGTTCCCACTTTCCTGGGAAGGTCACCGAGAGGGTCAAATGAGATCATGAAAATAAAAACACTACAAAGTTTACAGAAGGAGGAGGTTGCTACAGGCTCCTTAAGCTCAAGGACTGCGATCTATTTTCCTTGTACCCCGTCTAGCAGACCGCCTCGAGTGCATTACAGGATTATCATCAGAAAGCTAAAAACACTTCAAGGGCTCCCTTTTGTGTTCAGAATAAATCTCCGTTGGGTTCCTTGAGAGCAGCATCTAAGATAAAGACTTGGGTGTAGATGGACTATGAAACTGTCCAGAAAGCAGGAGGGAGGAAGCAGGAAGACAAGAGGAAGGGAAGAAGCCAATGGGTGCAAAGCCCCTGAGAAGCCCCTGAGACGTATACTGAGTCCCTTCCAGAACTGTCCACCTGGAAGACGGGAGGCTGGGCCGTGCAGCCCCCAGCTCCAGCCCTTGCACTGCGCGAGGGCGTCCCGGAGGGCATTCACCACCCAGGAGTCCCCACGTGGAACAGCTCTGTGGCCTCCCAGGTGTTCAGAGGCAGCAGGTGCTTGAGGTGGAACCTGTCGTTCGTGGAGTGGCGAGCCTGAGCTTGCACAGAACGATCCAGCGCTGGGGCAACAGAAATCAGGGGTGGGCCAAGGGGACGTGATAGGAGGTGTCTGAGCCGTCTGCTGCAAGATCCAGGCTCCGCTGTCCATCCTCCCCCAGCCCCCAGCCCTGCTGAGGGAACTTCCTGGCACTCTGACCCTGCTGAAGACACTGCCCCCCACCCCATGCTCCCTGCCTGCCTCCCTGTGCCACCACTAATTGGACCAAGGACAGACTCCGGTCCCGTCTTAGGGACTCAACTGCTGTAACAAAACACCATGGACCAGGCAGCTTAAATGGCAATTTATTTCTCATTGTTCTGGAGGCCGGGAAGTCCAAGGTCAAGGTGTTGGCCAACCCGGTTCCTGGTGAGGGCTCTCTACTGGGCTTGTATGTGCTGCCTTTTCACTGTAATCTCACGTGGTGAAGAGACAGAGCCCGTTTCCTGTTCAGACAAGGACACTAATCTCATCGTGGGGCTCCACCCTGGTGACTCTAAACCTAAGTACCTCCCCAAGTCCCAGCCCCGCACACCATCCCCCTGGGAGTTAGGCCTTCAGCATAAGATTTTTGATGGGACACATTTAGGCCATACCAGGTCCCAAAGCAGCCAAACTTTAGGGTGGCTAGTAACCCGTAAGTAGGTACGACTGACCAATCAGATTCTCTCTCCAGGGATGCTGACCTGGGGAAGGCCGAGAGCATGAGCCCCTCCACAGTGGCTGTGGAAAGTGACCGGTGGGAGGTAAGATGGGACTATAAGAATAGGTCAGGAAAATGTATCAGAAAAGAGATGATTCTCGAACTGCATCCTGGAAGGTGACCTTGTGTTAACCACAGAGATAAAGCAAACTGAAATTATAAGCAGATCAAGTTGATGGGAAAATAAAAGGTGAGGCAGAGAGAAGGTGAGTGAGGAGGGGAATGGGCCAGTGGTGGTGAGTGGGGAGGGGACCCACCTATTGACAGACTGGTCCCCGCCCAGCACGACCCTGAGGAGGTTGCTCCTGCTACTCCCGAGCCCAGGTCAGGAGGCTGCCCCGCACCCATGTCTTCTGGCCACCCTCTCCCGTTACCACCTGCTGTGCTACGGCACATCTGTCACCACCCACTGTCAGACCCCCTCCCACAGCCTCCTCCACCCCGCAGGGTGCAGTCTCCCCCAGTTCACCCCAACCAGCTTTCTCTCAGTGAGTAATAACCCTCTGCAATTTAAGGGTTTTGTTGCTGGCTCCTATAAAAAAGCAAAGCAAGCAAATTTAAAATGGCAAATCTAGGAAAACTATAAAGTTACAAAAATTAATTAAAAAATAAAAAAGAGGTTATTGTCCTTGGACTCCCTGAAACCACCACACCCTCAGTTCTCAGAAAACCTCAACAGTCCCCTAACAGGTCTGCCTCCAGGCAAACCTCCACCCCTTAGCCAGGTGACCTCTGACCACACCACCTCCCTCTCCAGACTGCTCAGCGGCCCCCACTGCCCCAGGACAAAGCACGCAGCACTTGTGAATGCCTTCATGGCCATCATGATACTGTGTTCGCTCACCTGCCCTGACACCGACCTTCAACCAGAAAGAACCAGGCCGTTGGAGTCCTAAGTCACCTGTGGGTCTTCGCACTCATCGATGGCTCCACCTGGAGAGCTCACATCCCCTTCCATCCCCCTCCACGCCCCCCACCCCACCCTTCCCAGGCCTGCCTGCTCCTGCTCCCTTCCAGGTGTCAGCCTGAGCACTCCTTTCCCGGAGTTTTGCACAACCTCATCTCACCCCAGGCCAGCACCCTGGGCTTGTGCCCACTTTCCACATTCATCTGAATGTTACCTCTCGGTCTGCCTGTGCTGTTAAGGCCTTGAAGGCACCAGCCAGGCTTTGCCCCCTCACTGCCTCACTCAGGGCCTGGCTCCCCACACTGGATCCCGTGTGCATTTGCTGACTGACTGAGTGAGCGGATGAATGGAGGCCTCCCACCACCCTCCTCCAGGGGTCGAGGCTCCGCTCTGCAAGGCCTGCCTTGGCCTCAGTCCCTTTCTGTCACATGTGGCTGGCTGAAGGGCGCTGGCTTGGTAGGCAGACGGGTGCTGAGGTGGGCCTGTGACCCTTGCTGCCCTGAGTCACTATCGCAGCTGAGTCTCATTAGCTGCCGTGTGACGGGGTGGACTGGCACTGCCATCACCAGCCAGGTCCAGTCCCATCGTGTGACAGGTCCCTGCAAGGCTCCAAGTGGCAGGGGATCCCCCCTGGCCATCCTCCCTGCCGGGGTCATCGGATCTGTCCCCCGGGTGAGGTGACCAAGCATGTGGCTCTCCCTCTCCCAGTGCAGCCGGGATGCTCTTCCTCAGACTGAACAGTGCACTCCTGACAGCAGGTGAGCATTTCTCTACCAGACCTGCACCCGTGGCTGCAAAGACCCCGGCCCTGGGGCTGTGACCCTTCTGCCTCCACCCCTCTTACAGATACAGTGCGGGGCTTGAGCGCTGAGGTCCAGGCTCACGCTGCCCAAGATGGGTCCTGGTCCCACCGCTCGCCAGCAGAAGGACCTGGGACAGGTCCCACGAGCCCCTGAATCCTCCGATTTCTCACCTGTGAAACAGAGGTAGCTGAGAAGGGTGCCTTCTCTTAGGGTTGCTCGGGGGGAATGTGAGACCCTAGGTGGAAACGAGGGAGCTCAGGACAGACGAGGTCCTCACATGAGTGACAGCTGCTGTGATTTGCATGGCAGGGCAGGCGAGGCCCTGCGGCATTCGGCATTCTCCCCCTTCTCTCGCTTTCTTCCTTGTCTGGAGTCTCCCCACCCCACGCTGCCCTCCCTTTGAGCCTTTCCTCTGTTGGGGTACTCTTCCCCAACAACAGGGAGATGACACACTCAGCCTCTTCTCTCCCGGGCCTGCCATTCCCTTGGGCCAGAGTTCCTCGCCAGGTCTGCTGAGCACTACTGTGCAGGGGGAAGGGGTGCTGAGCGGACGGTGGGTGTTTCGGCCCCACTTCCGCTTCCCTCCTTCAGCAAGTGTGGTGTCTGCTTGTCCCTGAGGGACCACACACGCACACACCCCTTGCCACCGCAACAATTAATGTTCTTCCAAAGACCACGGTCAAGGACAGTAAGGAGAGGATGTTCTTCCCCTCCACACGCTCCGTCCCACCCTCCTCCTTGGGAAGTGACTGTCCTGGCCTAGTGATGCTAACGGCCCAGTGCCCATTCCCTGGCCTGCTTTCTGTCACCAAGCATCTCTCCTTAACGGAAAAGGCTTCCCCCTGGATCAGAGGACCTAATGGCCCCATCTCCTCAGCATCGTTTCTCTGGTCCGCAAATCCCTCTCTTTAACAATAGTCGTTTTTGTTGCTGCCCATCTGTCTGTCCACTCCGTCTGCCCAGGTGGACAGACAGATGGGAACTGTCTAGCCCCTGTGGGAACTCCCACTCGGTCTTGGTTTCTAGCCTGAAGGGCACCTCTGGGTCCCTGCTCACTGCAGAGATGACTAACACGTCACCCTACACCCAAAGATTAGTCACTCCGGTTACCAGCCCGGCAGTTTCCTCCCAGACCCGTGACCTGCTCGCCCACCCCATCCCATCCCTGTCCTCCTCGAACTGCGGTTCTCAACTCTGTCCCCGCCCACCCACCCAGCATGGCCTCGTGGCCACCTCCCTGGCACCGGGGCACCCCTGGGTTTTTTTCATTTTGGCTCTAAGACTTTAACAAGCCAGTTGTAACGTAATACTCCATGCCCAGTTCGGACTCTGACTCCAGGTCTTCTGCAGCTGAGCCATGCTCCCGACACCCCACTGAGAACCTCATTCTCGGTTGCCTCCCAGTGCTACAGCCTCCACACCTTCTTCAACGGGCACTAAGGCCAAACATTATTCCTTCCAGGGGAAGAGCAGTGCCACCCCTATCTGCCAAGTCTCCAAGGAACCAACGAGAGTTAATTCCACCGAAATCCCAAGCCCCACACCCCCTCAGGCCAAGAGTAACCACGATCCCATCATGGAAACTCCAGTTCACCCCACCCCATCCTTTGCCCCAATTTTATAAGTCTGTGCAGCAACCATAGCCATTCAATCCATAAACGAATTTATAAGGAAAGCAATGAGAAGAGCCCCAGTGTCTCTGCAGGATTCCGTGCAGGGTCCCACCAGGACCGGTGCTCTGCAAAGAACGGAGAAAAGTGCCTGGAGAGAAATGCCTATTAGCGTTCAGCAGGCCCCTGGTGGGACAGAGGCTGACCCACTGCGTGCAGAAAGCTGCCCCGGCCCATAGGAGCTGGCCCTGGGCTCACACTGTGTTCCACAGATGGAACTGCTAATAGGCAGCAGTGGCGGGCCTGCTCCGGTAGCTCAGGGCAGCCCGCAGAGCCCTCCCCAGGACGGTGCCTGGGTGGCTGTGCAGCAGCGCCGTTTGGGAAAGGAGGAAAGGAGAAATGGGGTGGGGGGGGGAGTGGGAGGGGACAAAGAGCTGGGAAGGCTGAAGAGACAGGCAGTGGGCGGGTGGAGAGGGCAGCCGGGAGCCCAGGCGAGCTGTGCTGAGACTGCCGACCTTGCCGGGAGGGGTGCGGGGGAAGGGACACTGATGTGTCTTCTGTTCCTTAAGGACGGAGCTGGGGACAGGGAGATGAGTAGAGATTCACCTTGAGTCATCCCATGAGTCAGAGGCAGAAATAGATCTCATGACCCTGTTCCCTGTCACAGACATCTTGTTGCATCTTTAACAAGGACTCTGAAGTGGGGAGGAATTTGGGTGCTCCTGGCAGCCAGGTTGGCCCATTGGAGGAGCGGAGGTCTATCCTCTTGCATTCCCAAGTCCAGGAAAGTCAAGTCCAGAAGGACCAGGCTCTTCAAACGCATGTCCCTGGCCAAGGCCACCTCTGTAGACAAACCCGGTACATCTGTTCCCACCCTCAGCAGGGCTCACCTCCCTTGTTTTCTGGTTTCCCTCTGCCCCTGCTGCCTCCCTGCTCCCACGTTCCACCCACACCAAGTCCACCTAGGACTCCGGGTCTCACCGATGCTCGGGCACTCCAGAAGGCCTTCCTTGATCCGATCAACCAACTTTGACCTTTCCTCTTCCTTGTAGCCCCTGAGGGCTCGTCACCAATGAGGCGGACTGCCACCTGCCCCACAGCCACGGCCCACCCAGTGCCTTCGTCACCAGAGCTCAGGTCTAGTTCTGATGTTCGCCCCCCTCCGAGCTCCAGGAAGGTGTTCCTTCCCCAGCCCACTCGTGGTTTGGGACTCCTCACGTGGGGGCATTACACTCCTTCAAGTGTAGGTTCTATTATTTTTCAGGTCTGGTGAGGCCAACAGATTAAGAGACAAGTGCCATTAAAAAGACAGTTCATTACTTGCAGTTCCCAAAAGGGGGGACGCAGTGTGGGGTGGTGGGGGGAAGCACCAGGGTCAGTCAGCAGAGAGAGAGAGAGAGAGAGAGAGAGAGAGAGAGGAGGGAAAATGCGGATAAGAGTCTTCATTGCAGTTTCTGCAGGATGGTACAGACGAGGTAGGATAAGCCAGTTTAGGGCTGGCTCGTTTCAGTCATTTCAGCCAGCTCTGGGGTATAGACGCTGCCCGCAGTGGCCAGGTACCTGGCTCTGGGATGATGAGGGCAGGTGAGCCTTGTAAGCACCTGATGAAGGAGGTGGTGAGGGTACAGAGTATGGGGTGTGGCTCTGGATTGGCTGGTTTGCCAATGATATGCAAGCTCGCAAGTGACTAGTTTACTCTCTAGGAATTACCTAGTCCTGGCAGGGGCAGTTTCTCCCTAGCCAGCAACGTTCCAAGAAATCAAAGCATCAGAAATACAGAAAATAGAAAGGCATGATTAATACAATTACCCTTGGAGCCCCTGCAGGCATCTTGTAATCCCAGGACAAAGTCAGCAGGATTCCCAAGAAGTCACTGCAGGCTCCCTGGACTTGTTGAAGTGCCGAGTTAAGCAACCTCGAGTTGCCTCACTCTGGTGTCCTTGTTTCGTGAGATGCAGCCCTTCCGGCTTCACTCACCTCCATTCAGCTCCTACGTTACTTGCAGCTGGCAGCATCCTAACTGATGTGACATTTAAGCCTCCGCTTTACTCTCAAGGTAAACACTCTAACTCCAAGTTGTTTTGTTGCACTAGAATTGCTTTTTTTAAAAAAGGAGTTGCTTGAAATAACATCACTTCCTGGCTGCAGGGACTATAGATGGAGTCACAACAGCCGACCACGTTTGTTCGGAAGAGTTTTGTATAATAGTTTTTGGCTTCTTGGTTGCTGCCTAGCATCTCCAGATTCAAACAGGAAGTGAGGAGTCCGTGTTCGGAATCCTGCTGGAGGAGGAGGGAGGAGTCTTCTCCTCTCCTGGGTCCTGGGTCCTGGATCTACTCAGATGCTGTTTCCACTCGGAGAGCAGTGGGACCCTAGGTGGGCGAGGGGGCTGCAAAAGGAAACAGGATTAGGAAGAGGTGAAGGCCGTGAAATCCGCTGATACTGGACTGCAGGTCGAAGTGAGTGCAGTGGGGGACACGTGATCTAAGAAGTGAGAAGACCAGCTTCCTAGTCCAGTCTCGGCTGCTGTCCTACTGTGTGCCCTCTGCAGGAACACGTCACATGTCGGGGCTTCAGCACTCCCGCCCACAAAAGGAAGGAGCTGGATTAAGTTATCATGGTCACGTTGAACTCTAAAAATTCCGTGATTCTAAGTATAAATAGATCATCTCAACCCTCTTTCTGGTAAAACGCCGACCTCATCCAATCAAGTTCATTATTAGAGACCAAGACCATTACATGAATTGGAAGGACTGGTTGTAAGCAGTCCTGTTTGGCACGGCCCCCCCCCGCCACTATTATATGGAAGTACTGTACTTTGCTGTGTATAAAGTGAACATTTTTGCCCAAATTTTTGAGGGAAAAATAAGGATGCGCATTATACTTGGGTAGTACTAATTCTGTATCTATATAAATGTTTTTCGTTCTTTTATTTATGCTTATGTGTTAAAAGTATAACTCTAGAAAGCAATAATAATATCTGTATGCAAATTTGTTACGGGCTGTAAAATTTCTTGTACCTTGTGTCTGTTCTTGTGTTTTGTAATTATTTGTTACATAAAATTTCTTGCACCATAACATGTTAAAAAATAAATGCTAAAATTCCTTTATACTACAAAAAATATTAATATAAACAAATAAAAATTGAATTAAAAATTAAAATGAAAGATTTTTTTCCCTGAAAGTTTGGGCCAAAAACATGAGCGCACATTATAAATGGCAAAACACGGGTTAACTTAGTGATATTATTAATACTACTGTCATGGGTAGAATCGTGTCTCTCTCCCCAGTATCTCAAAATGTGACTCATTTGGAAAAAAGGTCCTTGCAGATATAATCAGCTGAGGCGAGGTCATCCTGGGAAAGGGTGAGCGCTTCGGTCAACCTCTGGTGTCCTCGCGAGAACAGCAGAGGGGCACGCACAGGGAACACCACGTGAAGACCCCGGGACGCACAAGGAGGGGACGGCCAGGTGACAACAGAGGCAGGGACTGGAGTGACGCACTGACAAGCCCGTGAATGCCGAGAATGGCCGGCAAGCACCGGAGCTGAAAGAAACAAGGGCGGACTCTCCCCTGCAGGTTTCAGGGGCCCACGGCCCTGCTCACGCCCTGATCTCAGACTTCCAGCCTCCGGGACAGTGAGACAGAGAATTCCTGTTGTTTGAAGCCACCCGGCTGGTGGCACTTTGCTAGGGCAGCCCCAGCAAACGAATACAACACTGACCGAATGCCTACCGTGTACCGAGCTCTGTGCTGAGTCTCTCGGTGCAGAACCCCTTTTCATCTTCTCTACAGCCTTGTGAAGTTGATACTGTTCTTATCCACATTTTTCAGGTGGGGAACATAAAATTTGGGCAGTTCAGTCAGTACGTGCCCACAATTATCTAGTAAATAGTGGAGGTGGAACTGTGAGGTACAGAACTCTTCACTAGCCCTAGCTGGCATGGCTCAGTGGATTGGGTGCCAGCCTGTGAACCAAAGGATCAGAGGTTCAATTCCCTGACTGGGCACATGTCTGGGTTGCAGGCCAGGTCCCTAGTACCTGGCGTGCAAGAGGCAACCACACATTGATGTTTCTCTCCCTCTTTCTCCCTCCTTTCCCCTCTGTCTCTCTCTAAAATAAAATAAAAAAAAGAATAAAATATTAAAAAAAGAACCCTTTGCTTTATAGATTAAGTGTAAGGCATCTGCAGACTCAAGGCCTCTTGTGCATACCGAGTTTTCTGTAATGCTGGAGTTGTTTGGCCTGTTCTTGTGTTTGTCTGGACAAGCTGCACAATAAACCACCTGAATCTAACACGTCCAAAATCCTCCTCCTCGTTTCCCCTCTGAACCCGTCCTTCGATTTCCCACGGAAACATCTCCGTCTCCCTCTCCCGAGTCTTAGCTGGTGGCTCTGCATTTGCTCAGGCCAAAACCCTGAGTCGTCCGCAACTCCTCCACCGTCCCCAACACAGGAGCCTCCAGCCAGTCCTGCCCCCGAGGCTGCATGTTCAGTCGCTCATGTCTCACTGTCCCCACCGCCATCACCCTGGCCCTAGCCACCAACACCCCTCCTGTGAGCTCACTGCTCTAGCCTGGACTCCGCGCTCGTAAGGAAGCACTCCTGGCATGTGGTCTGCGCCGCACAGCTGGGTGGGCTTTTACTCTTCACAGCAAATCAGATTGTGTTATTCTGCTACCACCCTCCAAGGCTTCTCATTACACTTACTGTGGGATAGAACACAGCCCTTTCATGGTCTGGGAGGCTCAAGGGGTCCGGCCCTGCGCCCCCTCGGGCCCTGACCCCCCTTGGCCTCGCCGACTCTCACTCTCCAGCTGTGCCGCTCATTTTCCTGGTCCCGGAACGTTCCTTTGTTTTATTGACCTCACACGCTCTCTCCCCTCACGTGTTCTCCTCACATGCTTCACTCCGCTGCCTCCCTCTCATTATTCAGGCCTCAGGAGCCTTCCCTGACCACGATTTTGAAAATCATCCCTTTCCCCCTGGCCCAGCAGTGCAGTTGGTTGGAGCATCACCATGCGCACCAGAGAGTTGCAGGTTCGATCCCGGTCAGGGCATATATCTAGGCTGTGAGCTGAGTCCCAGGCTGGGATGCGTATAGGAGACAACTAATTGATTTCTCTGTCTCACCTTGATGTTGCTTTCTCTCTCTCTCACGCGCGTGTGTGCGAGCACGCCCTCTCACCATTCCTCTCTCTCTAAAATCAATTTAAAAATATATATATATGCTTGGGTGAGGATTAAAAATAATAATAACAAAAAAGTAAATGATCCCTTTCCCCAACCCCACTCCATCCCATTACTTTCCTTTATTTCCTTTATTCTCTGCAAATTAGCATGTTTTTAAATTCACTTGCTTGTTGCTTGTTGTTTAAACTCCACGGGAGCAGGGGCTTCACCTGCCCCGGTTCGCTGCTTTAACCCAACGCCCAGCACAGTCTGGTACATAACATGCTCTGCAGGTGCTGCCTGAACGTATGTGTGGGACGTGAAGGCCAGCCACACGGGGTCTGTGCCTTGGACACTTTCTCTTTGCTGCTCCCAGCTCGGGGCTACAGCCCAGGCAGATGTTTACCAAATGCTCGCTGGCTGGTTGACCAGCACAACTTTTCTTCTAGAATTTCTGATCTTCTTGGATACAGATTTTTCTGGGCGGTCCCAGGATTCACATTCAGAAATTATCATACGGTGTGCATAAGTGAGACTCAGAAATTTGTCCTCAACTTTTACTCTATAGGAGGATTCTGTCCAAGGGGACAGAGTCAATCTCCACAAACGTGTGGGCTGGACCTGCCTCAAACCTGACACTCCGTTGTCCTGAGCGGGCTCCCACTGCACACATTTTTCGGATTCCTAATTACTTCCAACACAGAGAATGCCTTTGGAGCCCTTCTGTCAACTGCATCTCTTATCACTCCAAACTGCCTGGGAAAATGAGTTTCTCTGCCACAGGGGAGATAGAAGAAAGCTAAGAACTTTCTCTTTTAAAATTAAGTCCACATTTGGTGCTGCTCTCAGATGCATTGCATCTATTTGCAATAAATGGAAGTGGACTTGGACTTCTTGGAAACGAATTTCTCCATTCCCCTTAGTGCTCTGTTTTTTTGCTGGCCCACGAACTCTGAAGCCCCTCCAAGGCCACTCTTCACCCCGCATCCGCTGGCCCTTCTGGGAGGAGGCTGGGTGAGAGGAGGGGCAGCAGCCCCCTCGAGGCCCCCGAAGAGCCTGCAGGAAGCAGACAGAGGAGGGGAGGCTCTGAGGCCTGCGTGGTGGATACTGGGCAGGTGCCGCTCTTCTGAGAACTCGTCCCCTGAGACCTATGGTCTCCTCCGCTCCGCTGTGTGCCTCCTGTCCCTGCCCCACTGCCACCATAGTCGCCCTGTCACTCAGGCCACAAAAGGAGGAAGAAAGGAATTTTTTAAAATTTAGGTGATCTGGGCATTAGTCTCCAAGAAGGAAGCATCGATGTATATTTGGGGCAATACTTTCTTCTCTCAACGAAACTATCCAAATTCCTCTTCCTTTGGTAAAAGGTGTTGGCAGAACAACCTGACTAAGCAGCACGTTTGGGTTAAGGTTCTCGTAGCTGCAGATAACAAAAGCCCATGTGAGCCAGCTTAAACAAAAGAGGGAAATGGACTCTACTGATATAAGAGCATCTCACAGAATCCACGAGCAGGGAGAGGAGATGGGTCTCAGGAGGGACCTAAACCAGATGCTGGAAAACCCACAGGAACCGACCAACACAGCCAGTTTCTGTGTTTCTTCCTCCCTAGGGTCCCACTGACTCCCATCTCTGCTTCTCTCTGGACTTCTGTTTCGTTCTTCTCTCTCTCCCTCCCTCCCCTCACCCCCCAGACTTTTCCTGCTTTCTCTCTGCCTAACAGCCATCGTTTGGCCCTCAGTTCAAACCACGCACAGGAACTCACTGTCCCTGGATCACGGGTCCCAGGTTCCCGGGAGAAAGGAGGCTGGCTGCCTCTGCTCTGGACAAGGACCCATCCATTCTGGTCCCAGCCAAGTGCGTGTCCCATACATTGGGACCATCCCAATGGGTGAGGCACGGAGGGCTCTCAGACAAAGGGTTCCTGGGGGCTGGGCAGCAATCCCCCCAATGGCTCAGCCACATGGTCGCCCGGGTGGGCAGACAGCCATGTTTTCATTTTGCCACTGTTGCTGTTCTGTTCCCTTAACTCCAGCAACCTTGGAGAGGGGAAAAAGCTATCATCTGGCTCTTTATGTATTGCTTTTCTTATCAGAGAAAGCATCATTTGTTACTAAAACTTTCTAATGAATCCCAGAATTATTTTTTTTCCAGAGAAGTTTTTCCCCCTTCTTTCTAAACGTCTTAACAGGGATCTCTGAACCACTAGCTCCTAATTACTCCCAAACACTGGGAACTAGGGTAGTATAGTCCTGGGACCATTTTAGCGAAGGCTAAGAAATAATGAGAACGATGGAATGAAGGGAAGAAGGGGATGAAGAGGAAGAAACAGAGGGGAAGAGGAGGAGCGGACACTAAGGGACACTGGAGGCTGCCGGGCACTGCAGGGAGCGTCTTAGGGACTCAGTGGGCGGTGTTTCCCCGAGAGCGAGCAAGAGACTCAGGACTGCGGCTGTGTTACCGCCCACTCTCAGGACTGCCGCCCGTCCCTGCTGCCCCCGCCAGGAAGTGCTGTATTCCGCGGCACAAAATATTACTGACAATTTTCATTTACACAAAGCACTTTCATTTATACCTAATCACCATGTAGCACAAAGATGATTATGTGTTGATTAACTTTGCTTTAAGATTCATTTCAACATTAAACTCTGCCCATTATTTTTAGCTTCCCAGTTTAGTGCCTGTACAGAACTGTCTCCTCAAACTTAAAGATAATTAGAGGAAACAGCAAACTCTGGGACACTAGGCTATCACACGGATAGCACACAGGTCCTTCACCAGGCAGCAGAGGAAACTCTGAAGGATCGATCATAAGGTAGCTGGATATCCTTTTTGAAATGAATATTCGTGTCTTGGAGATAGAGAGTATGGTCTAGGTGCTTTATTTTTCAATTTCTTTTTAGAGAGGGGAAGGGAGGGAGAAAGACAGAGAGAGAAATATCAATGTTTGGTTGCCTCTCAAGTGCCCCATACTGGGGACTTGACCTGAAACCCAGGCATGGGCCCTAGACTGGTATTCAAACCTGCGACCCTTTGATTCACAGGCTGGCACTCAATCCACTGAGCCACACCAGCCAGGGCAATTTTTAAGGTACTACATATAGAGGTGGGCAGCAAGGTCCTGGGGAAGAGTACGGGTATTAAAGTCAAAAGCCACGGCCAGCTTGCCTCCAACAGTTACTGGTTATGATACCTGAGGGAAGTGCGGACATGGGGGCGTATAGAGGAAACTAACATTTTCTGTGTGTATACTATAAGTAATAGTACTGTCTGATACTTCAGTAATGGTAGTGATAGTAACAATAATACAGAAACAAGAAAGCTAGCATCTATTGAGATCTCGGTATGCACCATGCAATATCATATTTAATCCTCATAGAAACCTTAAGGGACTGGTGCTGTTATCATCCTCAGTTTTCTGGAAGAGGAAACCGAAGCTCAGAGATGCGAAGGAACTTGACAATGACCATGTTGGTAATTCAAAGGTAGTCTGATTTGAATTCAGGTCTTAGGGCATCAAAACTCAAGGTCTCTCCAGTTCTTCTAGGCTGTCTCCAAGGTTAAATGATCCCTAATCTTTAAGAATCTCAGCTTCCTCGTTTGTAAAGTTGGATAATAATAGTTTATTTAAAACACAAGGTCTTGATGAGGACACCTGAGAGCACTTTGGAAAATGCTAACAAATGTAAATTTGTTAGAGAAAGTTTACCTGTTTTCCTTGAAAAAGTAAATAAGCTTTCCTCCCGTCCTTCCTCTCTTCCTTCTTTCCTTCCTTCCCTCCCTCCCTCCCTTTCTCCCCTTCCATTCTTCACATCCCTCTCTTCTGTTCTTCCCTGTTTTCTTTCCTTCCTGCAACAACCCCACCCTTGCCCCACCCCTGCCTGGTGTGGGAAAGAACTAACTGGGGGACCCAGCAGAGCTTGCGTTTTAATCAGTCATCTCGGAGTCACTGGGAGGTGGCTGTGTCACTCTGAAGACAGAAGGAGACCTGCAGGTTTCTCGCTGACATGGAGCTGGTTGCCCACCCAGCAGGGACTCCAGGCACACTTGCTGCGTGATGGATGGCACGGTTGCTCCAGTTAGGAGACTCACTGATGCACGTGAGCGATTTCTTTTCATAGGCTCGTCTTTACGCTGAGTCTCCGGCATCAACCCAGAATTCTCCGAGAGAAACACGGGCTATCTGCCCTCGATAGTGGATCTGAGTTCCAACTCTGCTGCTTTTTGCTGTGTGACCTCGGGAAAGTTATTTACCCTCTCTGAGTCTCAATTTCCTCATCCCTAAAGAAAGGATAGTGGTAACAATATGTGTCAGAGATGTAAGTATTAATTGAGGCAATCCTTTGTAAACATTGTGCTTCAGTTAATCACAGATATTAGTTGTGATGATAGTTCTGTGTTTTTCCAGTAATGGGGAGAGGATGGAGTGTGAGCCCCTGGAAATTATCCCTCACAAGAAAGATCTACAGAGCGTTCACCTAGCTTCTTCTGGGAGGTTCACTTAGAGTCCTGTATAATTTTCATTATTCAGAAAAACAAGCACAGATGTTCTCCATCAGAGCCTGCAGAGCAGACACCTGCACCTGAGGCAGAGACAGCAAGGACGGGGGACAGATGAGGCAAACTCCAGGAGCTGGGCCTTGTAGGGCTGGGGGCCATTCCAACAACGGCTCAGGGAAGTAACTGGGGAACGGAGAGCAGGTGTCCACTGTCCTCAGTTATCAGTCGGCCTGCAGCCCACGCCCACACGAATCTAGCACCCCCAAAGCTGAGCCTGTGTACGGTGTCCTCCCCACCTCTGCTCCCGGCTGCTCGCACATGCATTTTAACCTGCCTTTGAGCAGGTAGGAATGCCGGGGTGGCTAGCGAGGTTTGCCCTGGGACACCCCTTCCCTGACCCACAGCACAAGCTCAGATCTCCCACGTTCTTAGATACAACAACGGCCACATCCATGGTGACAAAGGAACCTGACCCACTGGACTTGGTGTCAGAGGACAATGAACTCCATTCAGGTGCTGCCACAAAAATGCTGTGTGTCAGGCCCAACTGTACCAGGTACTGAGACTGTAGAGCTTAAAACACAGGCCCTGTCCTCACAACCCTTGTCTACAGACAAGGAAGCAAATGATCACAGGATGGTGGAACAGTGTCTGACAGAGGCGAAGACAGGGAACCCAGTCGGCCTGGGCCCAGGGAGGAGGCTGGTGAGTGCAGGCTGGAAGAGGGGTGTTGAGCTGTGCTGGAAGGACCCGTCCACATTGACCTGGTGAGACCGTGCAGACCGTGCAGAGGCAGGGCCCTGGAGAGCTGAGACCAGGGCTGCAGGCAGGACCCTGCTCTGAAGGGCCCTGGAGACCAGGATGGGGAGTCTGGACTTCCCCTAAGCACACAGGAGCTGATGTGGCCTTACACAGGAGAGCATCACACCCCGACCTGCATTTTTAACAACCACCCTAGACATGAGTAAAGACTGGACTATAGGAAGGAAGCTGGAGGGTAAGGAGACCAGTTAGGTTGTAAGGGCACTGGGGCCTGAACTAAGGCAGTTGCCATGGGGATGGTGAGAGAAGGCCAAGGGCATGGGAGAGCAAGAGGAAGAATCCAGGGTTACATTGACTGGTGGGGCATGGAGGAGATGAGAGTGAGCCAGGATGATGCTCCAGGTTTCTTGTCGGAAACCAAGGTAGCCAACTATGCCATTCTCCAGAACAGAAAATCCAGGAGGGACAGGCTTGGGCAAGACAATGAATTCGGTCTTGGATAGATTGAGCTTAAGGTGCAGAAGGCAGCTGTACAGTTCAGTGCCTCACCGAGTGGACCTCTCTCCAGGGGCTGTTTAATTGCCTCACAACATGGCAGCCGCCTTTCCCCAGAGCAGGCAGTGAAAGAAAGAACACAGCGGAAGCTGTAGTATCTTTTATGACTCAGCTTCAGAAGTCACACTCCATCATTTTAGGCACCGTATTTTGCCGTGTATAGTGTGCTCCCATGTATAACGCACACCCACATTTTTCAGTCCAGAATTTCAGGAAAAAATCTTTCATTTTAATTTTTTAATTCAATTATTTATGTATATTTAGAAGCAAAACCAATTGTTGTATTCTAAGGTATTATTTTTGCATATGGATATTGTTATTGCTTTCTAGAGTTATTCCTTTAATGCATAAGCATAAATAAAAGAATTTAAAACATTTATACAGATATGGAATTAGAGCTACCCATGTATAATGCACATTGTTATTTTTCCCTCAAAACTTCGGGCAAAAAGTACTCATTATACGTGGCAAAGCACGGGTGTATCCTATTGGTTACTCAGATCAGCCCTATTCATTGTGGGAGGTGATCACACAAAGTCTGAATTACCAGGAGACGAGTCACTGGAGGCCATCTTGGAGGCTGCCACACAAATATTCAAAGAAGTAGAAACTTGCCTAGTAACCTGAACCTCATCCTTAACATTTTTATAAGTACATAATTAGGCCAGCGGCATAGCAGACAAGCCTTGTTCAGTAATGCTAGCCAACTAAAGGCCAAAACCATGTCTTCAGGAAACTCACTCTCTGAAAGTCTCTAAAGGTCTGACTTCTCCATGGATGAGACTTAGGGAATACAGAGGAATGATGGGAACGTTTGTCTTTTTTGCCTCCATTAACGCTATTTTCTTTTGCCCCTGAGCACTTGGTAAACATTGAGTTGCTGAGAGCTCAAGTTATGCTCCCTGACAAGTACATGGAGTTCGGCTCCTCCCTGCTACCAATTAAGGGCTGATCCACATTCTTTAACTGGCTGAGCTCAGATGGGCTGTCACCTGTGCGAGTTTTGAAGCCTGGCTAGGACACTTGCTTGGCTGGAAGGAGAGCCTGTTGCGTGTAATACCTGTTCCAGATGCAGACAGCCTTGGCATTTAGGGCATTCCGACTTGAAATCTGCACTCCTCCTCCTCGCCCAGGAGCAGAGAAATGACTCATTCCCTCTTTCGAAGTTCTGCCACCCCTCCAAGTTCAGCTCAAAGGCTCCCTGTCTGTCAAGCCTCCCTCTCTCCTCCACACCTGCTCTTCCACCCCCTCCAGACCGATGCCCAAGGCTCCCAGACGCTACCCTGCTCTCCTCTCCAGCCTTCCTGACCCACAGGGAATTAACCAAGACTGAGGAGGGAGGGTGGGTGCAGCGTGTAGTTAACGGGGTGCGCCGAGGTAAACACATGGACCCCCAGCAAACCCCACCGCCGCTTTCAGACACAGGCCACTCCTCATCCAGGTACCAGGAGGCCAGCTGTCCCTTCTCGGACTGCGGGTCCGTTCACAAGAGTCTGTGTCACTTATTTCTACAAACAGGGGCGCAGACACGCCACAAAAACATCCACACTTTTCGTGTTTGTTCAGGCATTTTTCTTGCCCTGAGAGAAAGATCATACTTCTCATCAGATTCTCAAGACCCAAAGAGGTTAAGAGTCCTTGTGGGAGAACACAGATCAGGGCCTGCAGGCCAGGGTGGCCCTCTGAGGATACTGGTTTGGCAGCCCAGTGTGTGGGAGGGACAGGGGATCAGCAACATTTACACAAAAATACAGATTTCTAGCTTTAAAAGAAAAGGGAAAACAAGGCAACCCCAAGCCCGCATTCCCTGGTGGGGGGAATTGGCTAGATGGGGCAGCGGCTGCCCTTCCGACGGGCACGGGCTCCCCAGGATCCCCACCAGACCAATTTCTCCGATGGTTTTGCCTCCTTGACCCCCGTTGAAGTCCCAGGCTTTTGATCTTCAACGATGGGTAATGTTCCCCGCCCAGCAGTCGGTTTTAACTGCTTCCAGGCCACTGCTCACCCCTTTAGGTAACTGTCCCCCCTCGCAAACAGAGTGCATGCTCTCGGAAGCTCTCCTTCCCTTCACAGCTCCTTTCCTGGGGAGGGAGCTACCTGAGCAGAGGTGCTTGCCTGGCTCCGCCCCCCACTCCTGATTGGCCGTGGGGCCGGAGGAATCCAGGCGGGGCCTGCCCTCCGGCCCCTCCCTCCACACAGGGAGCAAGAGTGGGTTTGCTCGGTTTCTTCAGACTGGTGGGCCAGGGCCCGAGTGGTCGGGATGTTAACAGCCCTCTTTTGCTCTGTTAAGAGCTTTAATCTGTAATAAAGGCAATACTTTGTTCTCCGTCGGTCTATACGCGGTCTATTTTTCTGTTTAGGCCGTGGATTGAGGAATCCCACTGCTCTCCTTAACTGTTAACAGCTGAGTGACCTTAGACAAGTCACTTAATTTTCCTTCTGCCTCAGTCTCCTGGTCTGTAGAGAGGGGGTGATAAGACTCGTGTCACCCTCATCGCGTTACCACGAGGGGAGAAAATGACGTAATCCAGTCTTAAACACTTACCTAGTCTAACAGCCCGAATATAGTAGGGGCTCAATAACTGTAATTTAGTATAATTTCTGATCTCAGTGATTCAAAAATTAAACCGAACAAAGTAGGCATCAATAAGTATTGGCTAAATAAGTGAGTTATTAAATTCACAGATGAAAAAAAACAAAACAAGAAAACCAAAAACGAAATAGGCAATGCAAGTTTTATCTGTCTAGGGCCTGGCCTCTCAGCCCCTGCCCTCCTTTGGCTCCAAGAATCCCCCAGGGGCCCATCCCCAGGGTGTCCACCCCCAGGGGGCCTCCAAGCAGTTTAAAACCACTATCCCAGCCTCCACTCACCCGATACGGGAGCCGGACGCCTGAGAGCCACTCCCGATTCCTCTCTCTCCCTCATCTCCCCCCACCCTCCACCCAGCAACCCCAGGTCCTGTCGGCAGTTCCTCCTAAATTTCTCTCCTTTCCTCAACCTCACTGCAGTGGCTCTTGTCTTCATGACTTTTTTTCTTTCATCCACTAATCTACTCATCGAACCAGTATTTACTGATACCTACCGTGAACCTGCCGTGAGCCGGGCACTGAAGTGGACACTGTGAATACAGCCATGAGCAGAACAGACACATGGTTGTCTTCCAGGAACTTCCGTTCTCCTGGAAGAAGACAGAGAATAGTAATAGGTAAGTAAAGGGCAATGTGGTGGATGGAAACAAAAGACACATGGGAGTGGGACAGGGAGTCCAGGGAGGCGATGGGAAACTGCTTTCAGTAAAATGACTAAGAAGCCTTCATTGAAGAGCAGACTTTAAACGAAGGCTCGAAGGAAACGAGAGAGTGAACCATGTGAACATCTCGGGGGAGACCATCCCGGAGAGAGGGAAGGGAAACTTCGAACACCCGAGGTCAGAGTGATACACAAGTTCAAGGATCAGCTAGCAGGCCAGCAGGGCCGGCCATGACAGGAAAGGTGGTCGACGAGGTCTCAGGGACAACGGGCGGCCTGTGGGGGTCTCCTAGGGCGTTGTGGTGGTTTCAGCCTTTGCTCAGGGTGCAAAGGGAAGCCTTCCCTGGGACCTCCCCGTGTTTCACCCACGTTGCTGCAGTGGCCTCTGATCCGGCCTCCCTGACTGTGGCCTGCTTCCTGCCTGCCCCGCCTGCCAGGGCTGCCAGAGCCGGGCTGCCAGGACACGGCACCCCCACTCTGAACACATCCAACAGGCCTCCACTGCTGCCAGAAAATGTCAATTTCCTTGGTGAGGCTTTAAAACTTTGGGGGTTGGGCTTCCACCCACCTCTCCAATCTTTCTAGAGCCCCTGTCCTGGGCCCACGCACACCTGGCCCTGCACAGGGTGGGACAGACTCTCATTCCCTGTGTGGGGCCGGACCCTCACCCTTGGCTCCAGCTGCGCCCTCTGCACGCAGTGTCTGCCCTCCCCTTCCCCTTCCCTCCCCTCCCCCAACTGCCGGAGCACCCTGGGGGTGGGGAGGACATCCAGGCTGGCCTGGAGGCACCCGTTCTGTGCACAACTCTCCTGCAGCGTTTCGCCCAGTTTGCTCCTTGTGTGTTCGTTCCCCTGTCTGCCCTGAGAGCCTGCCGAAGCCCCGACCTCCTTCATCTTCACACCTCCAGGAAACACTCCCTTTTTCATCTCAGGGCCTCTGGTGCTCTGCACAACTCTTTGCATGTAGTAGCAGCTCAGTGAAACTTTAGTTTAAAAATGCTCTCTTTCTGACCCTCTTTGAACCCAGCCCATTAAGCTAGAATGAATCTTTCCTCTGCTCTTAAGCACCGCTTTGCATTTGATTGGCAGGTCCTCGTTGGTCAGTGTACACGAATGCTATATCCCCTCCTGCGTTACAGACTGGCTGACTGGAACGTCAAATTCACCTATATAACCACACTCCTCCCTCAGCCCCACACCGCCTGGCATGACGCCTCGCACAGGGAGATTCTAACAAAAAGAAGAGCGAGGGCTTTCAGGTGGGTCTGGAATTTGTGTTCTGGCTTCCTGACCTCTGTGGCCCTGACCAGCCATTTTTCCTTTAGCCTTTTGTCACATTTTTTTGAAAAACAGGGTGGCAATGGCAATGCCTATTTCATAGCCCTACTGAAGGAGTTAAAGGAACTGCTGGCAGGTCTGCCACCAACGAGGGCTCCCCAAGGGCAGCATGTCATTAGAGGCACCGGGGAGTATTTCCCAGAGGCATAAGTTCCAGCCCTTGGAAAGGAGAAACGTGTTCAGAGGGTCAACAAGAACACACACGCAAAACCACAGGCTTAAACATGTTTTCTCTGGATAAATAGTGTAAACGCTTTTGTACAGCTTATCCTAAAATGGAAAAGTCAAAATTCAAGCCATTCTTGGAGAACCTTCGGAAGCCAAGGCTGTGTCCACAGACACCGATCTGAGGACCTTTCTTTACCGAGTTGACCTGGGGCAGAGCCAAGGGCAGAGGCAGGCAGGAGGCCACATCCAGTGTTCTTTCAGAGGACATTCTTCGTGGTGGTCCGCAGAGATGGGAGCCTTTGGTTCTTCCCGCAGGGTTGGGACGAGGAGGAGAAGCCGAGAGGCCGGCGGTTGGTCCCTGGCGACTCCAGCCCGGAGCCGGTCCAGCCTGTGGGTGTGAGCGACCTCCCACCAGAGGCCCGGGCTAGACCGGGGAGACGGAGTGTGGATAGCGGCAGGAAGACATTCAGATCCAGCAGATGGGAAAAACACCGGGGCAAGCAGGGAAGAACCTCAGCCACTACATGTAAAGGGGGTCCGTCCCCTATCCCCCTCCTTCCCAGCCCCAGACCCTGGGGGCCGAGGGTCCTTTGGGGTCTGCCACACAGCTGGTCTCTAAATGCCACTCACTCCTCAACCCCACACTGCCCAAAACACGCTCACCTCTCCTCTCGTCTAGCAGAAGTGAGTTTCTGGGAGGCATGCTGGCTACAGACCTAGAGTAGAACCATCTAGAAATCCCCCAAGTTGCATTTCAAAAAGAACTCCAGAGCTCAGCACATGGCAGCCTCGCCCACAGAGATGGGCTGACGCCTCCGTAGTAAACAGACCAACCGCTCACCACTCTCCCTACCAGAAGCCTAAATACAAGTCTGAATGACGTTGACAGCAAGCCTTTCTGCGAATGCAGACATCACCGACATTGGGAATGAATCTGCTGAGGGCGGCCGCCTCTCTGAAGCCCTGTGCCCTCACTGGAGACCCTTAGTCAAGGATATCAAGCTTGGAAGGTTCTTTGCCTCCCCCTCCCACCCACCGGGGACTTTGAGAAGAGTCCAGGCATTAAGACAAGCCTAGCAGCCTAAAATCGTCCCAGATGCAACTCTGCAGGGACGTAAGGTAACCCTGACCTACAGCAACCAAGGATGGAAAAGCTCCTCAGAGGTCCCCCCCCGACCCCCCGCTGTCAGATCACCTGGGACAGCACTGGTGGGGGCAGCAACCCTGAGACCAGCCACACCCAGGAAAGAGATTTAGATTAGTGGGAAAACTAGCTCTGCTCCAAGTCACTGTACCAGCATGGGAAGGTAAACTCACTGATGGCCCACAGAGCCAGGGACCAGAGCAGGCTCCCTCTCCTGTTATTTCCTTCCGCCTCCCTCCGCCCCACCTCTCTCCTCCCTTCCCTGTAAATTGGGTCCGTTTTCCCAGGAGTGACTTGGTGATGTATGATAAAGGTCTCACTAAACCCGACTTTCTAGGAATCGCGCCCCAGAAAAATAATGTTTTGTTTCGTTTTATATCTATAAGTGTTCTCTTTGGAGTATTATTTGTAATAAACACAAATGACCTAGCAATAAGAGGCTGAGTAAATGATGGTATTTTTGTCCAGTAGAATATCATAAACTCTTGAAAAATATATATATGGGAAAAGGCTCATCCACTGGGAATTTTCTTAAAAAGCCTTTTCCAAAACATTATTTCAGCGTATTTCCAATGATGTAAAAGACAAGGCAGAACAAAAATATGCACCAAAAAGGACTGGAAGGATATGTTGGTGTGTGGTGAGTACATGGATGATTTTTTTTGTTTGTACTTTTCACACTTTCCACAATTAACATGTATTATTTTTTAAACAGGCATAACAAGCAATACATGGTCCATCTTTCTAAAAGGTAGACGCATAATTTAACCCAATACACCTACTTGTAGAGCAAACTTCTTACCACTTTGCTCCCTGAGACAGGCCAGACTTGAAAAGGGCAGGTGAACTCGGGTCACTAGCGGATGAATGAGCCGTTGGCAGGCAGGCAGGCTGCATAATCAGCAGGGCCCGGTGCACAATAAAAATGGGGGCTTTTTTCAAAAATTAAGAATTTTGCCCTGGCTGGTGTAGCTCAGTGGATTAAGTGCGGGCTGTGAACCAAAGAGTCACTGGTTCAATTCCCAGTCAGGGCACATGCCTGGGTTGCAGGCCAGGTCCCTGGTAGGGGTTATGCAAGAGGCAACCACACATTAATGTTTCTCTTCCTCTCTTTCTCCCTCCCTTCCTCTCTCTCTAAAAAATAAAAACAAAGTCTATAAAAAAAAGTTTTCTTTTCTTAAAAAAAAAAAAGAATTTTAAGACAGCAACAGCGGAGCATTAAACCCAGTGTGGGGGCCCTTCTGAGTGTGGGACCCTTCTGAGTGTGGGGCCTGAGCGAACGCCCGGGAAGCGGGTCCTGGGCACCCACCTGCGGCACGACACTCTGGCCCCCCAGGTGAGGTCTGCGGGCATCTCCATGCCCATGTTTGTGGATGGGAGGTCCCACCGCCTCCACACCTGTTGCTGTACAAATTTTCATTCTTTATGAGTCTGGCTTCCCAGCTGGACTGGAACAGCAGCATACTTTATCATCTATATATGCAAATCAGAAGCCAGCGTGATTACTTAAATCCTGGGTCATAACCTCCTTTTTTTTTCATTTAAAGATGAATGCTTATTTATTCTATTTTAAGCATATCAGAAAGATGCCAAGCCATCTTCTACCCTGAAATTAATGACAGTCCTACTGGGAACAGAACGTGAGGGGTTTTTTTAAAGCAATTTCTGATTATTTTTCTCTCGAGAATCATCAAGAACCCTGACTCCCAGAGATTATCGAGGCCCTTCCCTGGTCCGACACCCTTTTATTTCTGCCAGTCACATCTTTTGGGGAGCAGAGAGGAAACTCACTAACAAGTTCGCTACAGAGCATTATTCATTCCGCACGCCTCACTCAGAGGTTTTTAATATCGGGAGTCACAGTAAATCACCGCTGAGCTGTGATCACGTGAACCTACCCAGGCACAGAGAGCAGCGCGGCTGCTAATGACCCGGCGCAGGCATGGCTGGCGGAAGCGGGCTGCTTCCCCGCGTCGGAGGGGAAGCAAACTCATTAACTAACCCTTGGATTCAATTACGTGCAAAGTAAATCTCTCCCCTTGCAACCAGTCACAGCAGCTGCCTGCCACAGAAATGCAAACAAATCAGATTCAAACCACAGCCGGGCACCTGCCCATGCCCCAGCTCGTGAGACATGGAGGCAGAGTTGCTCAGGGAGGCATGTGCACGCCACGCTTCTTCCTCTAACTTCTCCGGAAGACGTGACCAGAGGCCAGGTCAGGGGTGGGGCTAGCCCCCCGCCCCCGTTCTACCCCTCCTCGCCCCAACACCCCCCTCATTTCCTAAAATGCAGCTTGTGGAGCTTGGCCATGGAGCCAGCCACTCCGAAGCTTTCGGGCCTCCTCCCTCTGGACACTTTCTTTCCTTACTGAGAAATGAAATCGAGTCCGAGCGTTGAGACAGATTGCGAGGGGGCATCTAGTTCCACTCCTCTGACACTTGCATCCTCTGTGAAGCCCCGCCCCACACTCACCCAGCCTGCGCCGAAACACCTCCACAAACCGGGAGCTCGCCTCCTCCAAAGGCTGCACAGTGCATCCCAGCCCGGGGCGACTGCTGTCCCTTTTTCAGAGTGGAACTCGCCAAACTCACCTCCACGGAGAGTGTCGGTCTACACCCTGGGGCCGGGCAAAACAAGCACCATCCCTTTTCCTTACGCTGACCTTCCTGACATCTGGAGACAGTGCTACCACTTTATAGAGTGTCTTCAATCTCCCTCCCTGGAGAATGGCCACTTCCCCCTTGGAATTCTCACTCATCTTAAACCGCTTGGTGGTCTTAGACAGTCAAGGGAAACACATGCCTGTTTTATCACCCCCCCCAACCACCCCCTGCTCCCCCACCTCTACCAAGTGGCCAGCTCCTGGATCACAGAAGTTGTCGCTGTGTGCCCCTTGACCCCCGTGCAGAGCCTGGCTCTCACTACATGTTGGTTGGTGGGATCTGTAGTTCTGAGGGTCCAGTGAGACCACAGCGTCCTGCCGTGTGCAGCAGGTGGGAAGGGCTCAGTAGATATTGCTCCTGTTTGTCATTTCCTGCAGCGGCAGGACCCCGGGGTCAGGCCCCTGCAGAAGCTGCAGCCCAAGTCAAGGGCAGATTCAGGGGTGAATCCAGGGCGTCTCAGCTCTGGGAGATGTGACATTGGCAAGAAGGCCCTGTCCCCAGGAGACTGGTAGGGAACCCTGCCTGGGCCTGGCCCCACACTCAGGAGAGGAGAACTAGGTGCTTCTGAGAGAGCTTAGACCGGGAAGAAAACATGGTGTGTGGGGTGCTGGCCTCCCAAACTCATGGAGAACATCCCTGGAAGAAAAGGACACAAAGGCCCTCCTGTCTCCCTCTGCTCCCCACTGGAAGGGAAAGTCCCACAGCCCAGTGGGTGGAGATGGCTCCATTAATAAAGAATGACATCCAGTGAGACATGATGATTCAGGCTGGAGTCGGGAGAGACTCTTGGGCAAGGAGGCCAACTGGGACCCTCTTGCAATGGTCCACTTGAGTGATGGTGACTGCAGTGGCAGTGGTGTGCAGGGGAGCCCTCCCGGGTGTCCCTCCACTGAGGCTGAGGAGCCTCTGGAAGTTGACCCTCCCTCACCCCACCACGTAACTCCTACCACGCTGTAGCGGACCAGCCTATTTATTCATCTCTTTATCCCCCCCCCGCCCCCACCCTGTCCACAAGCTGCAAAGCACGTCAGTGTCTGTGTAGGTCATTCAGCACCTAGCATAGGACCCACACTTCACCAGCACTCATAAGTTTTTAATTAATCAATTGTCCCAGTTGATTTGGACACCAAAATGTCCCCACTGCCTCGCCCATGAGCTCCATTCAGACACCGACAGCTCTCGGTGACCCTCCCTGGCTCAGACCCGCGTCTCGACCCCCGCTCTGCACTGTCATGGTGTTTTGACTTTGCGGCCCAAACGCTGTCTTTGGCTTCATGTTCCTGCCCACAGATGACTACTCACAGAGGTCGAATCCCAAAATGGGGCCCAGGTGAGATAGACCTCACATCCCCTGTGGAGTCTGGGTTAGCTGCAAGATTTTTTTGGTTGCACTATCAACCCCTCTAATATGACTTTTCGTTTGTATAGCATCCTTTTGTTCCTGCTTGCCAGAAAGGCTGCTGACCCGCCCCAGGCCTGGGCTGCCCCCAACCGAGCACCGGGCACTGGAACAGGCCACTCAGAGCTAAGTGTGAAATGAGTAATGGGGGCAGCCGACATTTGTGCGGCTGTGTGATTTACAAAGTATTCTCACCTACATTATCTCACTGAGTCATCCCACCCACCCTGTGAAGGGATGTTAACATCGTTGCTCTCTTACAAACCGAAACAGATCACATGGGCGGAAAAGACCTGACCTACAATTTGAACCTCAGCTCTCTGTTCCGTGCCCTTCCACCGCACCGCCCTCAGTGACTGGGGGAGCCAGGGGGGTCCTTTCCAGACCGCAGATCAATACGGGGTGGGGCCAACGTGGGCTCGCAGTTGGTCAGAAGGAAAACAATGCAATACTTAATAAACAAGAATACGAGAATACTCTGTGTTTTGTGTACTCACAATGTAAACCTACTTTGGCCCCACCCTGTAAGAGTGTCGAACCACCTCACTGACCCTCATAAAAACCCCACAGAGCAGAAGCCACAATTTATGGCTGATCATTCGTCTGCAATTTACAGGCTTTCAAATGAATGCTGGAGTTGGGTTTAAGTGAGAGGAGGCCTATCTCAATTTAAAACCCAGTGAAACAACTAGCATTCCCCGTCTCCTCTTATCTACTTAATTAATAAACTAGTGTTTCTAGTTTACAGCTTTAAAGCTTCCCTTAGATGTTTAAACAACACATGACAGTAAAAACTATTTCGTCTCCATCAGGACGAAGGAGGGCTGGAGAGGCCAGAGTGAGGAAGAGAAGCTGATTTGCTAGGTCATCACCAGGAATGACTGGGGAGAATCACATCTGTGCGTGCTGACTGCCCCGGGCTGGGAAGCGGAAATGCTGAAGGAGCCAGCTCGCTGGGGAGAGAAGCCAGGAGCAGACACTACGGTGTCCTCCGCCACCGCCAGCATCAAAGGTGCACCCGGTCCCTGGGCAGGGCCCAGCCAGGTGGAAAACACTTGCAGACGGAGCGGGCCAGAGCAGAGGGCATCGAGGCCTCTTCCGCTGAAAACAGGCTGTGCTTCTGGTCCGCCACGTTCCTGGGGACGCCAATAAACGTGCCTGGCACGTGTGTCAACTTCACTGCTTTTGAAGCCCTTTCACTCTTGTTCTGTCCCAGCCCAGAGCGGGCAGTTGATTGGAAATGGTGATGAAGGTGTCTCAGAGTGGAGCCGATGGCTCCAGGGAGAACTGACCAGTGATGCTGAGAGAGGGCAGAGAAGAAACGCTATGCAGAAAAGCACCATGGCCAGGGTCCACACGGCCTCCCCGGCTCTGAGGGTGTCATGGCTGAGCAGCACAGCATAGCAACTGATGGTGACAATTCTGAGTCATCAAGAGAGGTTAAGTCATAGCGTGTCACTCCAAGCTGGTGACTTGACTCATCTGCCAAGCATCTATTGGATGCTCAGTATGCATTGAGTCTGCCTGGATCCGAGGACAGGAAGACAGAAGTCAGGGTCCTCACCCTCAAAAGGCTCTTGGGCTTCAACTGTAAAACGAGGAGCCACACTCAAGGGCTCCTGACGTTCCTTCTTGGAGGACATGAAAAGCTTTATGCGTTAGAGCTGGAACGCCGACGACCCTGTGAGTGGTAATAACTCAGGTAGTGTAATCTTGTTCTGCAAATAAGCAAAGGAGGGGCTCCTAGGGGCTGGCTCAGGGTCGCACTGTCCACGAGAAGCAGGGCCAGGACACCAAGCCACCGAAATGGAAAGGTCTTTTCACTCCCTCCCTGGGTTCTTTCCACTGTTTCCTTCCTCCAAAAGGGCGATGGGAACAGATGGAGACCAGCTCAGGCATTTGACAGCTGCGAGGATTCACAGGTCCGAAACACAACACCCAGCAGCCCCAGAACGAAAATCAGATGCAATTGCACATGATAAATACCTCCAAGGCCAAACACATTCACCACGACACCGAAGGATCTGTCAAAATCGACAGCGAGGTAAGTCCAAAAACTCACCTGTGAGGGCTCCCAGGGACATGTGCTGAACAGCTACAGCTGAAACACCTTTGAGACAAAATGTGGTTCAGGAAAAAGGCAGTTTGGGAGCAGTATGTTTTTTTTTTTTTTTTTTAAAGCAGGGGGAAGAAAGCCAAAGACACACACGCACACGGCTGGCAGAGTGGCCCAGGCACAGAGAAAGGGCAGAAGCATCCACACATCCCGTTCTCTTCCCTGACGGCTGCACCTGCTGGCAGAGGGCCCTCTGGGGGAAGCAGGCGCCATGCTTCCTACAGACCATGTACAAATGGAGAGGAAAGGCAGCTGAGGAGCTACTGGATCCAGACAGGTGGTTCATAACCCCAGAGATGGCCACCGGCATAATGTCCAATATAAGACCTGATAAGTCACGGGCCTGGGAACGAGCATTTATGGAGCACCTAGCTCCTCCACTCACAGGTCACTAGGGTCGGTAATACTCCCTGACACTCAGAGGGCTGATCTGCCCAGGACTGTGCAGCTGGCGAGGGGCGGAGCAAGGATTTGAGCTCAGCCCGAGTTCAGAGCTCCAACTCTTTCTGCTCTTCCTCACAGCTGGCCCCAGTGCTTATGAGCTGCATGGCCTTGGACATGTCATTATTCTAATCCTCACCCAAGGATATGCTTACTGATTTTAGAAAGAGAAAGGGAAGGGGGAGAGAGAGAGAAACATTGATTGGTTGCCTCCCATTTACACCCCAACCAGGGGTCAAACCCACAACTTTTTGGTGCACGGGATGGCGCCCAACCCACTGAGCCACCCGGCCAGGGCCAATCACTTTAGTCTCTCTAACCTCAGGCGCCTGAGGCCTGCCTAATGGGACTGCTGTGAAGACCGAAGGGGGTAACATGCACAAGCACTCTGCTATCCGAAAAGGCTTCTGCAAGCACGATAATATTAATAACAATAACAATATTTATGAAGCACCTGCTATGTACCAGGTACTGACCTTACTGCTTTACAGGAGTTGCTGCATTGCACTTGTACAGCCGTCTGTGACCCTGGTACTATCACCTGCACTTCACAGACGAAGGAACTGAGGCTCACCGTGGTGAAACGACTTGCTCGGGAGTGGCGGGTGGGAGTGGGAAGGGGTTTGACTGCTCCAGAACCCTTGCTTCAAGGACCGGATGCTGAACCAGACAAAGGCTCTCGCAGGACGTTCTGTGGCCGTGCTGCCTTCCTCCCCAGTGGCCGCAGTGTTAGAGGTGCTGGCCCCGTTTGAGACGTACCCCTTGGATGTTGGGGCGAGAAAACGTTGCAGTGGGAGGAAGGCCAGCAGTTTCTGCCGTTGAAAGGAGACAGAGTGCTTTCCGTTTTCCTCTGCAGCTTGTCTGTGTCCAACCAAAGTGAAAAACGCCACCACACACATTCACTGCTGGCTGGTAACGTGCCACTCCTGAGTGAGGCACTGGGTTAGGGGACAAGTACCCCCACAGGTCCCAGGGTTCACAGCCTGACGGGGGCGGGGCACTAATGTGAGCATTTGTGGGGCCCCTCGAAGGAGCCAGGCCCCGTGTTAGGCCCCGGGGACACAAGGATGAGCCAGACACAGCACTTGGGGGTGCGGGCTCCACCCAGGACGTGCGCGGGGTAGATCAGACCCTGACCCTGCTGGGTGGGAGAGCAAGTGGTCGGAAAAGACTCCCACAGGGAGTGGGGTTTCAGAGAGACATGCGACTGTGCGCTGCTGAAGAGCCGGCACATACCATCTCTAATTCTCACAGCACCAATCCTGTCGGGCGGATGCTATTACTGCTGCTTCACAGGTAAGACAGTAAGTAACAAGGGGTCCCAGCAGGAATCGGGGGCAGAGCCAGACTCCCAGCCCAGGCCTCTGACCCCACACTCGCCAGGCTCACGGTCTGTGAGTTCCCATCTGTCAGGTTGCACCCGAAAACATCATGCCGAGAAACTACACACCACCAACGGAGGGAACGGGCGAGGGGAGGGCACCAGGCCATCTGGGGGCGTCACGGAGGGGTGAGGCCTGAGCAAGCTGTAGCAAAACCACTCGGGACAGGCCCGCCCAGGCAGGAAGGGACACCCTCAGAGTCAGGGTCATTTGCCCAGCAGTCCAGGGGATGGGTGAGGTTTCGGGTGAAGATGAGGCGTTACCTTTGGGTGGCAGGAAACAGAAACCCACTCATACTAATGTGAGCAAAGAAAAAACATCATTCAAGAAGAGGAGGTACAGTCAGCCCTTGAGCAACACTGGTTTGGATGTGCGGGTTCAACTCTTCCCAGTAAGTCCCTATACTGTTTTCAACCTGTGGTTGGGGCGGGCTGACTGCATGCATTGATCTACATCATATTTTTAAAAGATTTTATTTATTTCTTTTAGAGAGAGAGGAAGAGAAAGAGAGGGAAAGAAACATCAATGTGTGAGAGATACATTGATCAGTTGCTTCTCACAGGCCCCCAACTGGGGACCTGGCCCACAACCCAGGCATGTACCCTGACTGGGAATTGAACCAGCAACCTTTTGGTTCTCAGGCCAGCACTCAGTCCACTGAGCCACACCAGCCAGGGCTGATCAATACCATTTTATATAGGGAACTTGAGCCTTTGTGGATTTTGGTGTCCACAGGGGTCCTGGAACTAATCCCCCTGTGGATACTGAGGCACAATTTAAATTTGGGGGGAGTCAAAAGTTATATGTGGATCTTTGGCTGGGGCAAGGGGTGGGGGTTTTGGCACTCCTACCCCCCATGTTGTGAACAACAAGTATTGTTCCCTTGTGAACAACAAGTCAACTGTATTTATTTTAAGGATTTGAGCATTTATTTAGTAGGACACATGGGCTAGAAATGTGCCGTGACCACAGGAGGAGCAGCTAGAGGCAGGACACGCGCAGCGACCGGGACAAGCTGCCCTCTCACTCCTGCCCCACTCCTGCCTCCGCGCTCTGGCTTTCTCTGCCTCTCGGGGGCAGCGCAAAAATGCTTCCCAGCACTTCCTCGGATCTAACAGCTCTGATCTGCGATTCCAAATCCCAGGAGACAGAATCTGATTTGTTCCCCTTGGGCCACAGAGCTATGTCCGGGGAGTGAGGGTGGCCATTCGCAGAGAAGTCGGTTGGGCTGCACAGACCCCAGAGAGATGTCCAACTCGAGACATGGTCAGAGCCTCAGCCCTAGACGGACCCTCTGGTACCTGGGAGTCTGTGCTTTTACTTTCTCACTCTGCCCTCTAATACATTGGCTTTCACATCTATAATTCTTCTGTGGAGTTATTAAATCCATAAATAAAGATTTAATCTTTTAAGCTCTGCATTGTGAGAGCAGAAGTTAAAAGAGCAGGCAGAGGACAGCTTAGCAGCCTTGGTGGCTGGGGTGGTAGGGGAGGAAGCTTCCCCGTTGCCGGGGCAGAGCAGCCAGGACAGGCGCAGCTGCTGCTGGGGGCCAAGAGCAGAGGGACAGCCCCTGCCCTCTGGCTTCGGGACCAGAACACGCCCCCTGGACTGAGACCACAGAGCTGAGACAGTCAGGGGCAGCCTGGGCAGCAGATCCTCAAGAATGGTCCTGAAGGCTGGGAGACAGACAAACCAGGCCAGTCTCGGCAGCTCTCCAACTGAGCTTGTTCTGACCCAAACCAGGCAGGGAAATGGAGCGCAGAGGAAGAGGCTGCTCCCAGGAGCCCCAGGGAAGGTGCGCCTCCATAAGGAAAGGGATTGAGGAGGGATCCAGAAGACCTGAGACTGAGGTGGAGGGAGAGGGAAAGGGCTCCGGGTCCTGTTTAGCTCTGAGCCCCACCCGGTTGCAGGGGAAGCTCGGACAGCTGAACCAACAGCCTCGTTCCTCCCCTCCAGGCTCCCTCCCTCCCCCGACCCAGTGGTCAGAGGGCCTCTGCTCTGGTTGCGGATGAAAACAACTGTGAAAACGACAAGACGGACACTGTGGTTTCTCTGACAGGGAGACACTAAGACCAGCACCAGGGCGGAGGGGGATCTTGAGAACAAAGAGGGGAGCCTGGAAGTCGGGGCAGGAGACGCTGGGGCCAGGGGTGGGGGTGGTGAGGAAGCCCTCTGAAGCCTGCCTCGCGCTGGGGAGGCAGCATCTGGACTAGTGATGTGGGGGAGGCTGTCCCCACAGCCCCAGCCCCGCTTGCCTCCTGCAGCCGTGCCCATGTCCCCATCCCCACCACTGTCTTAGGGCCAGGCCTTGGGGGCAGATGCGGGACTTCTCTTCAGGCTTTCAGTCTCTCCTCCTCCCACCCATCAGAGCCTCTGCTTCCACTGCCTTCCCTGCAACCCAGACCAAAGGTCACGCTGGGTTTCTGCCAAGTGACGGGTGAGGAGGGTCTGAGGAGGGGCAGTGGTGAGGCCGGAGTCCACTGATTAGGACCCAGCTCCCAAGGCTCTCTCCTTGAGCGGCAGATAATTTAATTTAAGGAATTTGGACAGTTCACTGGATCTGTCCACACAGTTCCACTAACCTTCCAAAATGCTTCCAAAATAGCACTAGCTTTTGTACAGGAGCCAAAAAGGAAAAAAAAAAAAAAAAGCGAAAAGAAATAAATGACAAGGCCCCAGAGATTTCTGCCCTTTCAGAAAAGTCTCAGAGAACTTTTCCAAAGAAATTTTAAGCCAGAAGGAAAAAGAAAGAAAAGCCTCCTTTCCCCTTCTCGTGGAGGAAGCAGGCAAAGACGGAGGCCCCGAAGCCAGGCATGCACGTGGGCGGCAGGTGGGCCCGACTCTCCCATGGATGCCGCCGACACCCTTAGGGCTGCAGCTGTTCCCTCCCAGGGGTCGTCAAACAGCTGTTCCTGAGTTTGCCGCTGTGCAGAGACAACTCCACCCTCCGGCAGTTCCCAATCAGGCACTGACATACAGTCACGCCATGGCGCAGGGAGACTCCCGCCAGGTGTGCCCACGCATGTGCACATGCACAGCCACAGTGCTGTGTGGCCGCCCTGCTCACGGGGGCACCGGTCTCCAGACTGCCCTGAGACCGCCCTTCCTCTCTCCATCCCTCCCTCCCTCCCCCCCAGCCCTCCTGGCGGTGCTCTGGGGCGGATGGATGTTCGGTGGGCAGCCCCCTCCGCGGGCTGGCAGGCAGTGATTATGGCTGCCAGCCCCACATTAGGAGAGAACGGAATGGATGGGCAAGAGCCCCACCGCCTCAGGCTCCTGCTGCCTTTCTCTCCCACTCCTCACCGCGGGGAGCAGCTCCGCCTGAGCAGAGAAGGCAAAGGAGGCTCACCGGGGGCCCTGGCCCACCCACCCCGTTCTGGGGGGTGGACAGGTGCACTGTGGGCAGACCACCATGTTCCTTTCCCTCCCCCCTTGAGGACTCCCACGGTGGTCTGAGGTCAACTCCCCTACAATGCAGGGCATCTGGTCCACCAGGCAGCCTTGCTCCCCAGGGCTGGACAGGGATGAAGCAGGGGCGAGCCTAGTACATTGCTCAACAGACTCCTGGAGCCTGGAGTCCATATCCCAGCATTCTCCTCTTCCTGTCCTCTTCCCTCCCCATATGCAAACCAGAGCCTGGGGTACCATCAAGGAAGGGTTAAGTTCCCAGGACTCCTGGAGGGACTTCTGCCAGGTTCCAGGCCCAGGGTGGGAAAGTGGGGAGGAGGAGAGTGGAGAGAGGGAGTGTGTTGGGAAACTGGTAGAACTAACATCTCAGACATGGTCACTGCCCCTCCACCCAAACCGCAGACGCTGTGGCAGCAGGAAAACCAGAGTTCAGACCAAGTCTGATTGTGCAACCCTGGGGGCCAGCCTGATGCTGGCAAGGGGAGTGGGGTTCGGGGTTGGGGGCAGTCTCTCCTCTAGAGATGAGGCTTCATGTTCTTACTGAAAACACATGCGGTCCTCTGGCTTCCACAGTAGACTTCGATGCAACTGAAACCCATTTTCTGGTTGAGAACCTCTGAGAATTGGAATTGGAAACTCTGCCCCTGGGCTGTCTCGTGGCCAGAGGCACGATGCCACTGGTGGCTCTGGGAGGGCTGCTGGGGAGGAGGGGGGTGTGGAGAAGTTTGCCCAGCCTCCTCCAGTGGCGCGATTCGCCTACTTCCCCGGGTGCCTCACAGTAAAATCTGTAACTAGAGAAGTCCCTTCTCCCTCAGCCAGGGAACCCAGCCAAGTCCCTAACGTGGCTGAACGAGTGGGGATGGGGTGGAGGAGGGAAACAGAGGGTCATGGGGTGGAAATAGGACCTGAGGGCTGCCCCAAACACACACAGGCGAGGAGCAGTGGGGTTTTCCTTTTAATGCAAGATGTTTCGGTACAAAACGAGGTGGAGAAAGTCCCATCCTTGAGGACACTGAAGGGAGAGACGCGGAGTTGCAAGTCTCCCAGTCCTCTCCCCTCCAGCTCACACAGAGGCAAGAAGTACTCTGCTGCCTCTCACTGGGGTCGCCCCCATACGAGGTCAGAGCTCTGGTTCTGGGTCATCTTTGGCCTGAAATCTGTTGACATGGGGCAGGAGAGAAGAGTGAACCCTTAGGGTTTCTTTCCTCCTTTAGCTCCAAAAGGACTACTCAAGATCCCGTATGGAATGAAGAGGCCCTGAGAACTTGGCCTCCACTGGCTAGAAATACGAGATTTGAACTACAGCTTGCCCACGTCGGGATAACAAGGAACAGGAAATTTACTGGGGATACAACTGCATGGAGACGAGAGAGATTTGTAAGAGGCGGCTAGCTCCTCAAACTTCTTCCTCTTTGCTCCTCATCTCCAGCTTATAGACAAGCTGGTAGCCGTCATCCCAGGCATAGAGCTGGCGCTCTTGGGGGTTATAGCGGAGGCTGGCATGGGCGCCGTACCGGCGCGGGAAGTAGGGGAGGGCCGCCCTTTCCGGGGTCAGGGTGCCGCTGGCATCAAAGGAGCACTGGACGCGAGCCCGGCTGGCAGGGCGGGTGTTGTAGACGACGTACAGGGTCCCACAGATGACGAAGGCAGCCTCCGCGTTCTCTCTGGGGCATGGCGTGTCCCACTGCTGCTCTGTGTCCAGTGTCTGTGGGTCTAACTTGGCCAAACACAGGTGCCTGTCGTCCTCCTGGGTGGCATAGACTGCCCAGAGGCCCTCCTCGTCGGCGGCCAGGTCGATATACGTGTGCGACGTCAGCCCGTACGGGGGGATCAGGCCCTCGGCTGGGAACACTGAGCTGTCCACCACAGTTCGGTTGGCCAGGTGGAATTTGATGAGCTGCAACGTGTTCTCCAGCCCGCCACCCCCTCCAGGGCCTCCAGGGGGCCTCCGGGCATAATAAAGAAACCCACCATAGACCAGCTGCCCCGTGCCGACCCAGGGGAAGGGGACCCGGATTCGGGATGCCTTCCGGGCCGCCATGGCAAGGGTGAAGTCACGCAGCCTTGGGAAGACAAAGGCTGTGTCATTCTGGGTCCCATCTAACACGTAGATCTTCTCTGCTGGCCCCAGGGGGTCCTTGGTCCACAGGCCAGCTGGGCCCCCAAACCGCTTCAGGATCTTCATTGATCTCACCTGAGAGATTGTGTAGCCACAGTCTGGTGAGGAAGGAGAGAAGCACAGGACAAGGAAATAAAGGCAAGAGTTAGACGCCCAATGCCAGACCCCTCCACCCCCTGGGGGGGCCACTGGAAGACAGCATGCATTTGACCAATGGACCCATCCACTCTTATGGCGGATTGAGGGGAAAGGGTACTACGGGGCCTGGGCCCACGGTAACTCTCCTTCATGGACCTGTCATTGCAGAGCTGCCCTAAGGCAGATTCCAGAAGAGACAGCCGGAGCGGACTGGGTAAAGGAGGAAGAAGGGAGCAGTGGAGGGCAGTTCAGTGTTGCCTGCAGGGCTTCGATCCCTCCATGTGGCGGGTGCCCACACAAGAGCACAGGTCTCCAAGTTGGGGGCCGGCTTTCAGATCACTTACCTGTCACCATGTCATACTTCTCATTTCTTCTGCCCTTGCCTTTGGTCCCAGCGCCTCCCGCCACTTTCTCGTCAACTTCTTCACAGGGTAGAGCTGGGCTCTGCATCTCCAGATAGTCAACCTCTCGCTCCAGACGGTCCACTCTCCCCGCGATGGTGTCCGCCTCAGTTCGGAGGGCCTCCCGCTCCTTCTCAGCCACCTCCAGCAGCGGCAGCATCTTGTTCTTGAAGTCCCTCAGCTCAGCAGCATGCCGACTGCTCTGGTCTTGGCACTGGGCCAGCCGTTCCTGCAGGGAGGGGGAGGATGGAGGGCTGCAGGCTTACAACTCCCAGGCAGGGAGAGGCCCAACCAGGGAGTCAGAAGAGGGGAAAAACACACCCAGCTAGGCAGCAACATCCCCTTCTACCCCAGTAGAAAGGAAGCCAGATGTTCAGAGATGCTAAGTGTGCAGAAAGCCTGGCTCAGAATCACCTGGGCCCCTGACCCTACTGTGTGTCCTCCAGCCTGCCTTGTCTGTGAGCTGGGCCACTGAGTCCCTGAGCCTCTGGGGCGGGGAGGGGTCTCTGCTCCAGTATGCAGTTCTCCTGGGATTAGGATGCTACAGACTCAAAGGGTTAAAATGGCAGAAAGTTGTCTGGGAGCTTGCAACAACCGAACAGAATTCTCAGATGCATCCCCACCTCCTAGCTCTCCTTTCCACTCCATCTTTCTGTTCTATCTAATCCCAGAGTGGGGGCGGGGTGTGGAAGGGCACAAAGGTGTGAGTTGCTCTGGGTTTGTGGGGAAAGAGGATTTTCTTAGTAAAAGGTGGAGCTTTCTGTAGGTTTTTACAGAGCCCAATCTTCTCCCTAGATGCCTGATAAACTGAGAGAGAAGAGAAAGGAGTCTCTCACCTCTAAGGCAACTAGTCGGCGTTCCATGTACTCCACCAGGTGGTGCTGCTGTCCCCGAAGGGGTCCCCACAACGACAGAATGAGCAGGATGAGGAGAGGAGAGCCGGGCCCCATGGCAGCGGGAGAGCGGGCCAGGGTAGGAGTGTGCAGTCGTGCGCCCACGGCCTCTTCGCTGGAGCCCGCGGGTTCTCGCTGGAGGCGGGGCGAAGGCGGGGCCTCGTCCTTCCGGACCTCTGGGTCTCTCTCACTCCTCTGGAATGCTTTCAGGCCCGTTACAGCCCCTACCCCTCCTTCCTGCCTGCACTGATCAAACACAGATGGCCCCACTGCAGGGCAGCCAGAAGCCTTAACCACCTCCAGCCTAGGCTGTGGGATCCCCAGGAGAGGGGAAGGAGACGGAAACCCTGGGGCAGAGCCTCCTGGGCGGCCCCCCGGGAAAAGAAGCTAGCCTGGGGAGGCCCCACAGAAAACAGCAAACTCTGCCCATGTCTCAGAAGGTTTCCAGCACTGACATAAGAAAGATCCTTCATTAATCCTTTCCTTTCCCAACAGTAACAGCAGGGATTGTTTTTTGCCTTGTTCAGTGGAAGCTGGAAGCAGGGGAGATGAGGTTTGAGGAGGAAAGGTAGGGGGGAAAAAGCCACAGTAGCCAATTGCATGACCACCTCCCATAGCTCATTGGCGCCATCTAGTGCTAAACCTCAGGTATCATCTCGAGATTAATAGGGAAACCGAGGCTGACTTGAACTTCACGTGGAATTTTCCACAAAGCAAGCCAAGCAGAGTGAATTTATAGGAATTTTCATCATTAAAATGCAGATTTCCCCACAGACTACCCAGTTGCTTACGGGGCTATCTCAACCTCTCTCTGGTTTAGCCTAAGAAGAAAATATAACAGATCAAAACGACTTAGAAAACAAAACAAAAACAAGTCAAGAGAAGTAAATTCTTGGTCGACGGGAAGCCTGACAGCAAAGCCTTTCAAGATGGCTTTCCTTTGCCTGGAAGGTTCCAGGTACTGCCTTTTCTTAACGGGGGGTGTTCAGCAAGCTGACACTAATTTTACATTTATTTATTCAGGAAAAACATCTAAAAAGTATGTGCAGTGTAAATCAAAATGTATTCTGACTCCCCTACTAACGGGAAAGGACTATTGATCATTTCTCTTGTTATGGTCCCAAAGTGTTTCTAAATGTTTCTTATTTCTATATCCCAGCGAGGACTTCAGGAGCCCCAAACGCACTGGTGGCCACTGCGGGGTTTAACGTGGCCTGAAACGTGTCAAAAGGAACCCAATGAAGGCAGCATTCAGTCGGAGACTTGCAATGCCTGATCCAGACAAATCTCTAATTCTTTATCAGGAGCAAGTTTGTTCCATTTAGAACCAAGAGAAATCCGTCGGAAATGCTCCTTCTCTAGAAAGGACTTCACTTCTCAAAGTGCAGCTTGAACAGAGGGAAGAAGAGCGTCTTCTCGCGGTGAGCTTTATTTTCCTTCTGCTACTTTAGGTGTCGGGTGGAACATGCTAGGAAACCAAGTTTAATTATCAGCCTGCGTCAGATGTGTCTGCCTCTTCGAAAGGGCCAGATCCCGACGACCTCAAGTCAGGGTCCCGGAACTCCGTTCTCAGAAACGTTCCCTACCAATACCTCCTCCTTTCTGTTGTGAGGTCTGTATGAAAAGTACATTTGTCTCCAATATATAATTTGTCTACTAATGTTCAAGTGTATTTAGGTACTCCAAAGATGCCTTTTATTGATCCCACTTCTACCCGCATAATGAAATGTTGGGGACCGCTTTGTGTGGTTTTGGAAGACTGTAGCCCCAAGTAAGGCCTTGCCTGTCAGTCTCAACTAGAACGCCACGGATGCAGGAGGCAGACACCACCCCATACAACACTGAGGGTTTCCTGGGGCAATCAGGCCTAAAATACCTACATTGTATCCTTTGAAGCTTGTTTTGCTTTGCTATGGCCCTGCTGCTGTAAACCCAGATGTTTAAGTTCATAACATAAGGAGCAAACTCCTTATCTTAGAAAATAAGCCTTAAGGATCCTCTGATGTCAGTGTGTCTAGCAGACCCTGACCTGAGGCAGGTTTCTGTGTTTCTTCAATTGTCATCTATAAACAGTATCTGTTTACTCTAACTATAGCCCCTTGACATATATCCCTGTACATACCAATCTCAATAAAAGCTGTTTCAGAGAAGGGCTCCAGCATTCTCCACTAGAGGGAACCGCCACCCCCTTCCCCATCGGAACAACAAGACTGTATCCTGGGCAACTTATCTTCACGGACAGCGGCCGGGAGAGCTCCACAGGACAGGCGTCCCACAACAAAAGTCAAAAACAGCCACGTGAATCAGAAAATTTACCCATTTTATTGATGCATCGCAATTGCTCTACATTTTACCATATTATATAGAAAATACTGAAAATACAAGCTACTTTGTAAAACCAAAGACAAACATTGAATCCAAAGATAAACTATGTTTTACACAATGGACCCTTTTCCCGTAGTTAGTATTAAATTTTAAATATCTATTTATCTTGTTAAAATGATTATTTTACATACTCCCTAAGTACATCTGCATTACAAACATAACTCAGTAATTCTTAGGAACTGCTTCTAGAGGCTTGTTGTAGAAGGAAGCGCACAACCAGAAAAGGGGAAAAGCAAAAGAAGTGTAAATCGCACACAATAACTAGCATATCAAATACATTTAATAAAGTTGGAATTCCATCGCAATATCAAGGATTCGAAGCTTCGAAATACTAACATTACATATAATGTACTGCTACACGTAGTGAGATTATTTTTCGAGCTGAATCAAAACCACACGTTATATAAGTTCAGCAACAAACAAGCATGTAGACATGCTGCACCATCCATCAGTTAAAAACGAAACCGAAACAGGAAGCAGGCTTGGGCCATATCTGTCACTGAGAGGCAATTCCATTTCCTAACTTAAAATGAACCATCATAACCAGTGGGTTCCTGCATAGTAACGCTGACTAGAACGCCCGTTACTGTGCTCGCCTGGCGAAGGGCAGCAGGCGCAGCCCCTCCCGGGGAGGGCAGTGGAGACCAGAACGGTCTGAAATGCAGTTCTTGTTCCTGGGGCTGGCTCTTAGCTGAGCACGGACAGTGGGATCCCCTCTTGGGAGCTATTAAAAACTCGAGTGATCAGGGGTCCTGCTGAGCCTCGAGTGGCTGTTCTTCACATCCCCTATTTTCTCACTCACCCCGAAAGGGCAGGAGCTGGAAATGCAACTCCTGAGAGGCCTTGAGGCCTTCACCTGGTCTGAGGCTGGGCCACCGTGGCCCGGGCTGGCTGCTCACTAAATTCACAGGGCCTCTCCCGTCCTGCCAAGGCCAGAGGTGGCGAGCCCCAGGCGCAAAGTCCAAAGCCACACTGAGCACGTACACATTCAGCAGACACGGGTGGATTTTTATATTGGTAAATCCAAAATGCCAATGTATAAACTGAGACTGAAAATCGCTAAAACCCTTAAAACCACACAATGCTGGCAAGACGATTAAGGTAACAATAGAAGACCTTGGTATTGTCTTTTCCTCTGCGTCTTAAATGATGTATCTATTGGATTGGGGACAGGAGTGGAGTGTTGTGTGGGGTTTTCCCCCCTGCATCTCGTTTCTTGAAAAACGGTAATTCCTAACCCTTGCAAAGGGAAGATAAGGAACAAAAAAATGATTCCATTGGAAACTAGATCTGCCCTTGAGCAAGAAAATCAGAATGTGCTTGACAAAAAGGAGACACGGCGATCACACATGCTGACCAGAACACTGTGTAACACTAATGACAGAAACTATACTAACTGCTTGGGTGTCCTGACCAATACAGCGCTGAAAACACAACTCTGTATGACTTAAAAACATATAGAGAACACCGACATGTTCCTGGGAGGCTGTACTGGCGGTCTGCCCTGTCCTGGAAGCCCTTACTCCTTCCAGTGAAGAACTCCAAATACCCTGACAGCTCCTTGGTGTTCGACCCGGTGCAGAGCGCGCTGACCGGCCCCCACGCAGTCTCCCAGCTCCATCCTGCACCTCCTTGGCACCAACTCCACAAAGAACCGGTCCTAGGTTATCCCTCCGGCACGTCACTCTCGGTTCAGGTGGAACACTGTATCTTAGATCCACCTTCTTCCCCCAAATCTTTTGCGGGCAGGAACATCCCCATCCCCAGTACCCTCTACTTGACCCAGATCCATGCAGGAGCTGAGAGTACAAGGACGATTTCACAGTTGGAAGGGCCCCAAGAATATACTAGTTGTTAAAAAGAAACCGCAAAAAGCCCAATGACTCAGCTGGCTCTGGTTCCTTCTTAATATTCTTCACCAGCTAAGAAACCTTTTTGTGAGTTCCCTGCCACAGCGGCATCACGAAACTGCCCCTCGTAGCACGGGGACACGGGAAGCAGTACGACAGGCTCTTTGGTATAGACACATCTGTTACCTGTTGTTTTCAACAAGCAAATATTTCACTAGGAATGTCAGCTATTTGCAGGAAGGACTGCCACGTGGGAAAAGGGTGGGAACCTCATTCTCAAAGTGATTGCACATACTTTTTAAAAAAGGAGAAATGCCTAGTAAATCCTGGCATGTCCCCTCACCTGCTCCCCAGGCGCTCGCTCACAGCAGCAAGGCAGCGACGCACCGTGAGAGCCACGCAGGGAGAACGGCTCTGGGAGAGCTTGGCTGCGACGCCAAAACACAAAGGGGGCAGGATGGCGAAGGAGAAAAGCTGCTATTTCTGTTTTTCAATGTCGGCAGGGAAACTGAGAACAACGCACTGACACAACACGGCTACTCGTCCTGTTCTGACAAATCCCAGCGAACGGAGGAGGGCCCACCGGGCCTGCTGGTCCATCCTAAGGCGAGCTCACTGTAAACGCTATCACCACTACATTATCATATAAGGCACTACAATAAGGGAAGGAGGAGAGAGGGAGGGAAGAGACACACACTGAACGACTCCTCACCAGACACACCTGTGCAAAACGATTCCAAGGGTCTCCTCCCCTCGCAGGCAGCGCCCCTGCTCACTCAGCACTACAGTAATACGCTCTAATATAACTGCAATTAGTTCACACACATTCCAACAAGTATCAGTTCCTTTTGGTTTAAATACAATGGAGACACCAGTGCCATCTCCGGGGTAACACTGGAGGGTCAGACACACACTAAATACACAATTCAGGTGTAATCACTACACATTTGATCACAAATAACATCTTGAGTTAGCAGGAAAAATTGCTTGTTATATTTTTCTAATCAATATGTACATATTTAATTATGCAAAATATTAAAACACCACCATTACAAAACTTCTAAAATATTTTTAAATTCAGTAATAAAATTTTAAAATATTTTTTGCAATTCCTACATGCACTTATTGTATAAGTCTTAATAAGAGAGCATTCAATTTGCTGCTGGCATACAAAGGAAGCTACTTTAAAGTATAAAAGCTATACACAATGTTCTCATCTGGTTTCAGATTCTTTAGCTTTCTCCCCAGATAAATCACAGAGAACAGAAGGGAGAGAGGAGGTGAGGAGAAAGAGAGGTGTGTTATTGAAAATTCATACTATACTAATCTTTAGGCAAAGCTCATTAATGCCAGTATCACATAATACAAAGAGATTTTTGCATATAATAAAACCACCGCCGCACAATAATAACCACCTGCATGGCTTTCCCATAATAAAAGTGAAGCTGAACCAGAGAAGGACTTTTTAAAAAATAATTTTAAAAGAATGCGTGGTGCTTCATTTAAAAAGAATACCTGGTGTTCTGTGTTTGCGCGGCAGGAACAGACTCTCGCACTAAGTTAACCAGCAGGCGGAGAGCTGCCTTTGCAACACCACTTTGTGACAGGCACGGGAGCGGCCGAGAGAGCCCCAGTGATAACACGGAGCAGGATGCATTCTGCAGAAGTAACAACTGACCCTTGAGTATAATGTGACATGAGAACAAAACTCAAACATTTTAGTTTAAATAGCTCACAAACAAAAGTAAAATTCTGAGGAGAAATGCCTGACAGGAAAATGAGGACTTGTGAGAGCTACTCTGAAAGTAGGCAATTAAGTCTTGGTTCTTAACAGCAAAAAGTAATGATTTTTCTTTTCTCACTTATTGCCAGATTTCAAGTCCTTCCATCAGCATTTTTCCTCTTAACAGCAACTACGACAAAACAAAGTTAAATAAAAAGGGGCTTCACTTGTTTTTAAAAGCATTTATAGAAATAGAGAAAATATTTTTCAGAGGGTGACTTCAGAATAATCACTCTCCTTGGGAACTGCAAAAGAGGGGCACCTGAACTCTCCCGGACACCAAACTGCTGTCGCAAAGACAAAGGGTGACAAGGAGGGAGGACCGGGGAGACTGCAGCAAGGCGGTCGGCACCGACACAGGTTCCCGGAGAAAACGCTTCTGCTTCAGTGGCCCCTGCAGAGCAAGGTGCTGGCTAAGGAGTTCCCAGAGAGAGTGAGGGAGAGGCTCTGGGAACCCACAGTGAAGAGCTCGGAGCCAGGAGAGGTGGCTGTGGGGCTCCCCTCGGGCTCCCCAACTACAAGTAGGAATACTGGCTGATCTTGGTAGGGCTCAGTGGGTATCCAGTGTAGATGGCTGAGCCCCGGGACGACCCAATGTAGGACTGGGTAGCAAACTGGTGCTGATACTGAGCGGGGGCCACACTGGCAGAGGTGAGGAGGCTGGGCCCCACGCTGACAGGGACCTGGTGCACCAGAGTGCTGGGGTGGGTGGTGTAGGCTGCGGCGTGCCTCGCGGAGCCCTGGGGGGAGAAGAGATGAGCAATGGAGCTGGTGGAGCCCAGCGCGGCGGCGGAGGTGGGGGCCGCGTACGTATACAGGTGAGGCTGGCTCGGCAAGTGAGCAGGGGCCGGGGCCAGGTGCGGGTGCCCCGTCGAGTGCAGTGGGCTGCCATGCTGGAAGGCGTAGGGGGCTTGGGAGAGCGGGGCCACGAATGCCTGCTGCCTGCGGGGGGCAGGGTTGCTGCTTCTCTCCTGCGGGGCCGGCGCTGATGACGACTGCTGGTTCTGGAAGGAGGAAGGGGGGCATCAGGAATCGCAGTCACTCTGGTTCAGGGCATCAAAGGCCGAGCTAAGAGCTGAGGGTTGAACTCACACTGCTTCTGGGCAGCCCAGGGGGCAGCACTGTGCTCTCAAACATGACAGGGGTCGGGGGGCAGGGTTGAGAGTTCAGAGGGGTGCCCACTCCTGCAGGGTAGTACTGTCGACTCAACTCACCCTATTCTGGCGTCAGTGAATCTGAATTTTTCCTAACCTTTCTTTCTCGGCAATGTTTTCTTTTGTTCTCCTCTAAGTTCTTCACAGCCCTCTTGAATTGTGGCGCCTAAAACACATGCACTAACTTGAACTTACATTTGCACTTACACATGCTCTTCTCTTTCACACACGCACAGAATTACACTCTCACATGTGCACTTTTCTCACTACTAGTAGACATCACACAAGCACCAGAATCCGAGCTGAGGCGAGCGTGAACACAAACAGAATAGTGACCGCCGCCCTGCCCCCACCACACGATCAGACGGAAGGAGAAAGCCCCACGCCCCAGACTCGCACAACAGGAAGGACTAGCACTGGTTGACTAGGTGGCCAGAGAGCTTTCCCCTGTCTCTTGCCTCAAGGAAACAGTGGGGTCTCAAGTTATTTATGATCTGGGAGTTAAAGGAAGACTCTGGTCTTGGAGGATGGGGTGGTGCAGAACCAGACTCCGACTCAGGCATCTCAGGCTCCTTCGACATTCCAGACGCTTCTCCCATCTCCCAGGACAGACTAGAAGGACTGATGGGAAGCCTGGGCTGTCTGTCCCAAGCACACTCCACAGGGACGGAGGGCACGGCACACGCAGATCTGACGGAAGCCACAGAACGCCAAATGGTCTGACACGAAAGGAGCTTCATTTGGCTTTATTCAGTGGTCCAGCCAGAAGTGGGGTTCTCCAGAGAGTAACAGTAGGCAGGGCCCCGCACAGAAGCCAGCAGTCTCCAGCGCTTACCTGGCTGAGGTTGAGCGGCTGCGCTGCGCTGGCCCCCCCGCGCTGAGCTCGGCACCCCGTGGGGGTGATGCAGCATCCAGACGACTGCCCACTCACCGAGGCCACCGGCTTGGTCTTACTGCTCAGGAGACCTGAAAGTTGGTCAGGCCCTTGTTAGTTACGAGAAGCCACCCGCTCGGGGTCACCGGGCTAAACCTCAGACGGCATCACACAGAGCCCTCAGTGCCCGCCCGTGTGAGGCTGGTAGGAGGTGAGGTTTTAGGGGTGCCTTATTCCCTGCGTTACAATGACAACAGAACACAGACTGTATTATCCGTTTCTTCCCTCTCGTGCTAGGAAGCTCGTAAGGGGCCTTCAGCGTGCTCGCTTTGGTGAGTGCTACCCAACGCTTTACAATGTGCAAGGCACTGGTGAAACACAAACACGAGGCACAGTGCCCCCGCCGGGGCCTAGTGTGATGCAGGAAGGACAATGTGAAGCTGAGCCAGATGTGGCGAATACTTAGGACATTTAAGTATCAAAAGGGTTTAAAGAAAGGCAAGATTATATCTTGTTGGGCACTCACTCACTGCCTTCGAATTCTAAGAAATTATAGGGCAGATGAATAAGCAAGATCAGTCTTCAAAATCTTGCATCCTTTTGGCTCCCACAACGAAGGCTGAAGCTTTTAACAGTGACTGTGGAGAGCTCTTGCCTTTGGGCCCAGCCGTGGACAGAGCTCCTAACAGCCTTGCTCAGTAGCCTGACAGGGACATTCTGCCTTGTCTGCAAGGGACAGCTGGCTGCATGTAACACAATACCCTCCAATTAGAACCCAGTGTCTGTCTCTGATAGTAACGTTATTCACAGCAAAACACCAAGTCACACAAATACAGAGGAGACAGCTATACTGACACCAAAAATGCACACCCCCCTCCTTTGCTGTGTAAGTGTCCACCGGAAACAGCTACCTAGTCAAGGACTACATCTCCCGGGCCCTTTGCTTCTCTGGGTGGGGCCACAATTTGGTTTTCACTATTTCCAGGGCTAAAGAGGTTAAGATATGTGTGTGCCTCCTCTCAACTTTCTTACTCCTTCTGACTAGAGGCTAAGGAGGCCAAGGCTCTGACCCTGAACTCACTGCAGGCCTCCCAACCAGGAACACTGGTACTGGGGAGTCTTGTGAGTCAGAAGTAAGGAAATCTGCACCCAGTACTGCAGTGAGCGTTCCCCAGCACTGACCCAAGGAGCACAAAAAGGTGGTTAGTTTGATACTAGAACCCAGAAAAGCATCACTGCTATGACACTGGCAGAGAAAAATTCTGAAGTACATATTATTTTCCAAAAACATTTGTGTAGTCATTTTTAGTAGTGTCGGTTCCTGCCCACTTCTGGATCGTCAAAACAAATCACCTGAGGTAAAAACAAAAAATGCTTGCTGATTCTCCTGCCATATAACGTACATCTTGTCAACCTTCTCCCATCAACAGTGCGTGTGTTTCTAACACTACAAATTCACTTTTTCATTAATCCAAGCAAAATAAACAGAGAAAAGATAAACCAAAGGCCAAAAATAATTACCTATGACAGGAACTAATTTCTGAGTTAGGTAATCTTCAAGGACATCTACGCTGGGGGTCTCCACCCCCAGAGGAAGGACACGCACAAGGGCGGACGGCACAACACCCGCGGCACACGCACTCACCGGAGGCCTGCGTGGCCACAGTGCAGTCGCCAGGCTGAGTCTTCAGCGGAGGCACAATGATGGTGCGGGTGCCGGTGCCAGTGCCGTCGCCCCCGCCTCTGCCGGAACCCTCCGGGAGGGGCCCACTGTCGCCTCGGAGAGCACTCAGGGTGTCCGAGGAATAGGGGCTGCTCAAGGAAGAGTCAGAGTCCGGAGAGTCGTTCACAGTGACATAGCTGATGACATTCGACCTCGCCTTCAGGCCAGAGCTGCAGAGGAGGCACAGGACACTCAGCACCCCTCAGCACTGTTTCTGTGAGGACCTCCTGTCCTCCCATGGTAACCATGATGGTGACAATGACAATGACAATTATAATAATAGTAACGGCCGTAGCACACTTCTGAGTGCTTATTATGATGCATCAGGCACTATTCTTACACTCTACACACACCTGGAATCCTCAGGACACTTCTGTGAAGTAGACACTGCTATCCCCACTTTGCAGACGAGGAAACTGAGGCCTGAGAGAACTAAGAAACTTGACTAAGGGCAGGCAGGTAGCAGGACAGGATTCAGACCCGGGCCAGCGCCTCCAGAGCGCAGGCCCCCCAGAACCAGGCGGTGCTGCCGCTTTGCCAGGCCCACTCCGAGCTGTTTCGCCAGAACTGCTCAAACGCCAGTTTCCTCCTCACCCGGACAGACTACTGCAGGTTCCTCATTAGAGCTCATCGACCTGCTCACCCAGCCTCGTTTTTAAGTTCCTCCACAAACTGATCCCACCTTACTACCTTTAGTTTTCACTTTTTTTTCCTTTAAAAGACTTAGCTCCAGTCAAAGCAATCCCCCTAGTTACGTAACTTTTTGCCACTACTAGGATACTTATCCTCGCTGGAAAGTTTACTTTTTCTCTTTCCCAAATCAGTTCAATGAGCACTTTCACAGCTGAGTGTCAAGTCTACTCACCGTTTGTAGACACCGTTTTGTAACTGCAGATACCACTTTGTAAATAGCCCTTTTGAAGTAGTTCATTCTAAAATTACTCTTTCAAGTTCATTTACACTTCATTTATATATGGACGGATGACTTGGTGAAGTCTCCTGCATTGCTTTCATGTAAAAGTGGCTTCTCCCCTTCTGTATGTTTAGCAGTAGAAGCCCAGTGAAGAACAGAAGTTCGGACTATAAAGGCCACCGACCCCAGCACGTCCACTCGAGAGAGGGAGTGTCCCAGTTCTTAGATGCACCCACTCTGTTTTAGTTAACTGCCCACTGAAGGACTTCGATTAAGGTCTGGGATAAGAGGAAATAATCTGGTTCTTAAATTCTTAACCTTTTCAGACCATACAACAGAGGAGAAAAAAGGAAGGCAGTGCTATTTAAATTTCTACCTCTTCCAAAGAGGCCTTTTCAGAGAAAGAAGCTACACGAGCCTCAGACACTCTTGGATCTGCCGACTCGTTCCAACTAACGGCTGTCCACGTGCTTCTGTCTTGCTTCTGGTTTTAGCCTCCACAGCTCCGCGAAGGCTGGGCTGTGTCCCTGCGGCACCACGTGTGTTCCAGGCCAGCGCAGCCCAGCAGCTCCACACATGCCTTCTGCCTGGTGTGTCTGAAGGACTGGTCTAACTGATGAACATGTAGAATACTGCAGGAGACCTGACAGTGCTCAGTTAGGGAAACTTGAGGGTTTTGGCTCACGCATCTAAAGCTGTGCTTCCAAAATACCTCTTTTTAGTCCTTCCTCTCACAGCCCAAGCCGGGCCACTCACCTGAGGCCACCAGTCAAGGCCAAGGGTAGCAGCCACCAAGCCAGTGAACCGTTCACCCATCTTACCTGCTGGGCTTGTATTTGTTGTCCTCTTCCTCATCAGTGTCACTGCGGATAGTGATGACACTCACAGGGGGGCTGGGAGTGTCTGGAATGATGATGGGCTGATGCTGGTCCTGGACAGGGACCAGGGAATTGTAGGAGGACGTGGAGCGGAGGGGACTGCTCCCAACCAGAGAATAGACTTGAGAAGGCAGAGCATCCAGAGAAGACCTGTAGGAAAAGGTTGTAAGAAAGACCATTCAGTTCTCAGACCCCAGAACTATATTTCCTTTCCCCCCAACTCTCCCCAATTTGCTCTTTGCTTCCCTTTTACCCCATCACTAAGCCAATACGCTTAACTATAAAGTTCCAATGAAAGGTAAACCAACACCCTAGCCAGGGTTTCCAGGGGTGAGAACACTGAAATACAAGTGCAATCTTATTTTTGTTATGCCTTTTCCCCCGTGGTTAATTTTCATCCATAAAGTGGGCAGAAAAATGAAAGTTTGGGTGCAGCCAAGGCCGGCAGAGAGAAAGGGTGGGCTCGCCAGGACACAGGTGATGTGTGCGCCCGATGACAGGCTGGCTCCCCCTCGGCCGGGCAGACACCAGCTGCCTTGTCCCACAAGTGCCTGGACCCCAGTGCCCCAAATGCCGGGCGCCACCTCTCCCCAACGGCCCAGGTCACCTCTCAGCTGCCAAGCGGCTTACTTGGAAGAGCCTGCCGCGGACGGCTTATTCTTCTTCGCAGGTAGGGAGCTGGACTGCTGCTGTCTGACGACGTGGGCGACACCAACGTTCAGGGGCTGAGCGGTGGCCAGAGTCACGTGGCTGGTGAGCAAGGAGGGCGGCTGCATGACCGTGCTGTACTGGCTGCCGTGGGAGTGGGCATTCCTGCGCCAACAGGAGGGAACGGGGAGGAGTGAATGCCTAACACATGGGCAAATCAGGGCGAAAGAGCTGTGAACAGCAGTTCAAACGGCCCGAAACAGCTGCATTTTACTTGTCATGTGGCACATCGATGACAAGGCCACAGGTTCTCCCCACAGGGTTTCTGACTGCATAAGACTTTCTTTAAATCTGACGTAAATGATTCTTGAGCTTAAAACCTGTTATTTTCCTGTATTCAAAGCTTACATATAATCATATGGGTCCTCTTCCTAAAGAACTTCAGAGATAAATCTCTCCTTTCTTTATTTTCTTCCCAGCCTCACCAGGCTGCCCCTCCCAGGTGGAATCTGCCCTTGCAAGTCCCCCAGAGAGGAGCCCCGGGCACTTGCCTCCAGTCTGCAAGCTGCTGGCCACTGCCCATGGCCTCTGGAATCACTGCTGTGGGCTGGACGGAGTTGTGCAGAGCCACCCCCGGCAACTGTTGCCAAGCGGAAGGCAGGAGAATTTGTTGGGTTCCTCCGGGCCAGGCCTGCTGCAAGGAAACACACACAGAGAGATCTGGACTTGACTTGCTCTTGGCTTTCTCTTTGTATTCCAGATGAAAGAAAAATTCACATTTTACAAGAAGTTGCTTGTAGATTGTTAACTTGCAGAGATTAAAGAAGAAAGGGGTGGGGGCTTCAGGGTTACAAGTCTTATGATTAGGGACAGAGAGCACACTGCTTTCTCTTGGCCATCTCCACAGCCTGACCAGCAGGGTATTCAAGCAAAAAAGGGCCCTGTGGTTATTTGAGAGAGTCTGTTATACTACAGAGTGAAGGAGGCGGGAAGTTCAGAGGTGAGCTCTGGTTAAATGCTGGAGTATCATTTTTTTAAAGATTTACAGAATATCCCTAGAAAGAGTTAAGACAGCTCCCTTGAGATTAAAAATAGGAACTTAAATTTTAAACACCAATCAGATAAGATATCAGGTTAATTCAACCCATAAAACAAAGGGGAGAATCGGTCCTTTTTAAAAGGGTAGTAGTGCTCGGAAAGTGGAGCCAGATGCCGACGACCGAAGGCCAAAATCCTTTGGCCGACAAGCTCGTGCCAGCACAAGACAGCTGACTTCAGCGTTTGGAGCCACCTAATAGGGTTTAAAAATAAGGCATCAGGTAGGACACTTAAGAAACAGATGCTGGAGAGCATCATATTTTGTTTTTAATTGTTACCTAAAACATTTTGTTTCAGGTATCATTTGTAGAAACACATTTCAACATGAAACTAACCACTACAAAGAAACCCATCATTTCTAGTTTTTCACAGGCCACGCCACATGCAACAGACAGCAACAAATATGTTTTCTGTGTTTCTTACAGAAATCCTGGCATTTTCTAAAAAAAATATGAACAGACTTGAAAGTTTCCTTTTTAAACTTGAAGTCTACAATACAATCACCTACAGTGCTTGGGTACATATGGTTCTGTTTCTTGAATTTCAAACTGCAAGGCCACGAGACACTGTTTTAAAAATACTTCTGCAAGTAACAAATCTACTGGTTACAAATACTGGTTCCAAACAAGAAGCCTTTAAAGCAGAGAAACTGCAAACATGTCTGCTACCATACGCAGAACTTAAAACAAAACCGAACGAAAAATAAGAGAAGTGTGTTAAGTTACACCATGCGTCTTGCCATAAGCCAACACCTGCACGAGACAAAGCATGTAGTTTAATACAGAGCGAGAAAGAACATTCCAACGTGAAGCAGAAATCTGGCGTTCCAAGCGACGACACTGTTTTGACGAGGAAGAACAGAAGTGTGCAAAGCTCAGCAAACGGCTAGTGCAAACTCAGGAGAAGCAGCGAAGGGTCAGTGTCAACCGACAATCTCAACCTCGAAACTCGACCAGTCGAGTTAGAACTGCATCTGACTTCTCTGGACTCAAGCTTTGTGCTTGTACTCAATCTGAGGATGGTAACGACTTCAACTGAAAACCAGTTTCAACAACCCAAGTCTGTTTCTAGAAGGGTTTTCACTCACGAGTCCTTGAGAAACAACAAAAGAAACTGAAAGCCTCTTTGAAAGATGTAGAAATATCAGGACTCATAGTATCAGTCAGGTTTTTAAATGCTTGCCTAATTTTAAATCTCAAAAAATAAAACGCTGGATGTCCAAAATACATCCAAAGGTCGCTCTGAAACTTACAAATCCTGAAATACACCTCAAAGTCCTACTTGTTTTTCCTAGCTCTAACCCCATACTACATTTGCTGCTATATTTAGTAACTGTCCCCAAAACTTTTAGTGACAAATATTGTATTTGCATGAAGTTTTTCATCCATGTTTTCACCTTTGTCTAAAGACCTATCTGCAAGATTCCTCCATAAACCTCTAAAAATGAGTTCACTTTTAATGTCAGTCAACAAATGCCATCTGCAGGGAACATCTTTAAGGGAACAAATGGAAGGTAGAAGCTGCCACTGACCAGGGGCAGCAGAAAGTTTGCTTCACGTGTTCACAGCAGGGACGTTAATAACCACTGATGAAGCGAGACATTCAGAGGCCCTCAAACATGTCTACTTCACAAAAGGCTTAGAAACACAAAACACCAAATAAAGCAGGACGCTAACTTCCTCAGGAGTTCAAATCCTTCCGAACTGAGGCCATGTCTTTCATTCTCAGGGGTCAGAGAGGGTGAACGACAAACAAGGCAGAAACAGATACAGTGTCGAGGCTCTTCTGAGTCTACACCCAGCGCTTTCGCCACTCCAGGCTGGCGAAGGAGAGGCCAGGGACCTGGCCCCTCACAGCGTCACACTCAACCTCAGTCACAGGGGCTTCAGCAAACGTCGGGGAGGAAAGCAAGGAGACAGTAAGGGTGCAGCAAGAACACAGCCACAAGATGGCACATGCTTCCATGCCCTCTGCAAAGACTTGGTTGAAATTTTTTTGAAAAATGAGAAAACCAGAAGAAAACAGAACAGAAACAAACAGGAAAAAAAACAAAAAAAAAAGAAAGAAACCAAAGAAACTCCGTTAGTAACACAATCAAGTGAGGGGAATTACCAGTACGGCAGCAGTCTGTTCAACCAGCGCCGGGCGGCCGGCGGCGCAGCTCAGAGTAAAGGGCACCGCGTACTGCGGTGTGATGGTGGCTACTTGAGGGTGGAGAGTTGCTACCATTAATGGTGTACAGCTTCCCTGAAACGTAGATGAGGCAGGTGAGTGACACAAATATGGAAACAGGTTATCTGGGTACAGAAGGGTTCTCGTTCCCCCCAAGTTATCACCAACAGGTAGCAGTTTCCTACGACCTCAAGTGCATGTACCAAACACAACTTCCCCCTTCCGCTCTGCACAGCATTAGCCCACCAGGTCAAGTGTCAATGGCCTAAAGCAGAAAGGCAGAGCAATCCTTCCTGGGTTAGATTCAGAGGATCCATTCTAGAGAGTTCAGTCCACAAAGGCATGTATCAAGAACTCCTACTCACTAATTAGGGGTTTGGGATTTCAGAATTTCCCATGTGTTACGGCCATAAACTTTTACACAGAGAATGGAAAATACCATATTTATTGCTTGTATGGACACTTCATGATTTTCTTGACCTTGAGAGTCATATGTTCCATGGTGGGTATAAAGACTCAAAGCTTTCTACGGGCCAGAGAAACACAAGGAGTAATGGGATGCGATGCTTGAAGATGCGTCCCGACATGGTCCGACCTCTCAACTGTGATGACATCATGAAGAGGGACCAAAGGCGACCCTCGGGGAGCCATAGCGGAACCTTTTATTTTCAGAATCAAAAGGTTGTTACATGTGTAATATACCTCTGAAAGCACCAACATAAAAATTAACTTCATCTCACAAAATTAAGAGTACATTTTCTCAAAAGACAATTTCTCAAAGTCTGGCTGTTTATCCCTGCTAGTCTAAGGAAGACACTGGCGGAGCTGGGATGAGCACATTGTTCCATTAGCGATGCCTCACTCTAACTCCACTGAATCATGACCAAGAATGATCGTACACTCCAAGAAAACACCTTTTTCTAGGACGAAATATCTGACTCTCAACAGCGCTCCAGCTTCATGGAGTGTCCAGGCTGCCCTGGCTTTCTTACCTGCGTGAGAACTCCCGACTGGATCTGTAGTGGCTGAGCCGCTGGTGCCTGTGGGACGATGGGCACAGCGTTATCCATCCTCACAGGGAATCCAGAATGCTTTGTTGTTGCTTGTAGTCCAGCTGCAGGGAACAGCAGCACAGTTAAACCACCCTGCTAGGTCTCGGGGTATTATTTGTTTGTTTGTTTAGGGGAGAGGGTTGTTGTTAGCTTTTCTGTTCAAATAATCCACTGTTTAGGTTTTAGTTCTAGATAGTTAGTAGTTTCATAAAAGTCTCAGAATAAAGTAAAAGGAGACATAGTCCTTTCAAGTGGGATTAATGAGAAAATGTCTGATACAGGGAGGGTGGACTTAAGGGAATTCTGAATTTTTTTTATCCTACAAAACTTACAACACCAATCCTATTAACAAACAGTATAGGCAAAAACAGTGAAAAAAACCTTCATTTAGTAAATTACATCCAACTTTTAATCCACTGGGGGGAGAGTATTGCTTTTTAAGTATAATCTATTAAAAAGCAAAGGCCAAAACATAATTATAACTTTGGGTTAAATTAGGTAAGAAAACATTATGAAAAGCTCAATAATGCATCAAGTAAACTACGCTTTTGTTCAGAATATTTTAAGAGGATGTTTTACCCCCTCCTCAAAAAGCACCACTTACGCTGTAGATCAGTCAAATACTTTGGTCTTGAACCAGTATGTGAACTAAATTATGCCTGGGATAAAAATATTTTAAAAGTAGACATGCTGGTTTACAGAAACACTTTTTCCTACTTTCTTTAGAAATCGGCTCTTGTCACTGACAGATTTCCAATAAGGCTCCTCAGGGGCTGGGACAGCTTGGAAAGACAGGACCTTGGTGCTGCCTTTAAAACCGTGTGACCATGTGTCATCGGTCTTTTTATTCACTGTGTTCGGGGCGGAAGTGCAGAATGAATGTCTCCTGCAAACAGGAATACCTCATTCTGAGGACAAGAGGGGCTCAAGATAGTTCTCCCTCTGCCAAGAACCAAGAAGAGGGCCTTCACAGCTTTTTTTAAACCTACCCTATCAAAACTTTCCGCATAGATAAGTTTCTGTTAGGTTTCTAATTCATTAATGTTATCCATTTAATTAAGTAAAAATGAAAACATTTTAGCCAGATACTCCCTCAGTGATACTTTTTAAGCTATCACCAACTAATTTCTCTCAATGTTACCAAAGAGGTAGCAAATGAGCACAACTCAATAAATTCTAACACTGTTCACAGTGAGTTGTCTTTCAACTTCTCATTTCAATAATTTACAAGTAATTTAGTAACAAACTGTCATAGAGGAAAACAAACACAATGTACAAAGTAAGGGAGGCTAGGAAAATCCTAATTAAAACACTCTAATAACTTTTTAAAGTGCAACTTAGATAAAAATAAAAAGTAACAAATACAGATAAAAAGTCAATTACCAGTCATTCTTCCTAAGGTAACGCTATCTAATAAGAAAGCTAAGCAACATTAAAATTCTTGTCTATATTCCTAGGACACGTGACCAACTGTACACAAAACAATGTTACTGTAATAGCCTCCTACAAACTAGTGGAAAGGAAGGAGGCAAAACTTAGGAAGAAATGTTCGCTGCAGAAGCTCATCTTGTGTCCCAGGATGATGAAGTAAAAAGGGACAAAACACAGAATAATAGTTTCTACTGAACAAAATATGTATCTATCTCCGTCACCTAGAATAGTACAAAAAGTATATTTATAGTACTGACCTACAAATCTGACCCTAAGCATTGCAGTCAAGCTGGTTTCAGGGAAGCCCAAGTAGAAAGAAATTAACAAAAGGCAACACTTTGGGAAGGCTCTCCTATGAACTAAGATGGATTAAAATTTTGTTTCCTGTTTTGTTTTTGTTAAACAAAACCTCTTAAATTAAAAAAAAAACCCACGGAAGTTTGGAAAGAGTAAAACTGTAATTTCTGAGGGTCTGTTTCTTCTCTAAGTATAGGCATTTTGTGAAAGAGCAGATGGTGAAAGCAAAGTAGACAACCTGGAATAGAACTGTTGGGCAGAAACCAGCATATGGCTGTGGCTGGCAGATCAAATAACAACCCTTCACAGCTATTTGAGTTTCAATACTGAGAGGTCGTACAGAATAGTACTCCCCAGCACACAAGCCATGAACCTCACCGCCCAGGTTCTACCACTGACTGGTTACAAGAAATGGGGCAGACGAGGGGGCCATGATCAACTTTCTCATCTGAAACTGGGCATGTACCCACTTCCTAGGTCTGTGAGAATGAATTAGTTCATGGGAAACCGTTCAGAATAGGAACTGGCATGTTCTGGGGTGGCCAAAAAGTTCATTTGTTTTTTTTTCTGTTAAGATGGCTGTAGTAGCACTTAGCGTCTTTAACTTCATTCAAAAATTTTGTTAAGATTATGTTGTGACAGTTGTCATATCAGCATGCATTTTTAAAAATTCAATATTGCTGAATGTCTGTGTAGCCATTTTGATACTGAAGATGGAAGAAGATATGCAATATCTTTGGTGTATTATGTTTTACTATTTCCAGAAAGGTAAAAACACAACTGAAATGCAAAAAAAAAAAAAAAAAGATTTGGACAGTGTACGGAGATGGAGCTGTGACTGATCAAATGTGTCAAAAGTGGTTTGTGAAGTTTCATGCTGGAGATTTCTTGCTGGATGATGCTCCACGGTCAGGTAGACCAGTTCACGTTAACAGCAATCAGATCAAGACATTAACTGAGAACACTCAATACTATACCACACCGGGGACAGCCGACCTACTCAGTATATCCAAATCAATACGGTGATTGGTGAAAATGAAAAATGTGTCCTTTACTTTACAGACAAAACTAAACGAACTTTTCGGCCAGCCCAATGGAATACGCACCACTTTGTTCACCACCATTAGCTTAATCTAAAAACCCCCTTTTATTTAGAAATTTTAAGATTTGCTCTACCTAGCTCGCCAGGTGATTTAGACTTCCTAAATAAGAAATTTCCAAAGCTTATACTTACCTTATTCTACCAAAAGGGACTACACCACTTTAGCCCTGCACCTCTTTCCACGTACATTTTACGTTGTTAAAAGAACTAAGAAGGCCTTGTGCCCCATCTCTTAAATGTCACCTGAGAAGAAGCAAATAACTTGGCAGCCCCACACCTGAAAACTGTCCCCGTGAAACTTACTGCACAAGGTGACGGGACTGGGTGTGGCTATTTGTTAAATTCAGTAGGAGAATCACTCAGCACAGAACCACCCAGAGGGCAGAATTGACTATTATGAAACACACAGAAAATAGTTCTGCAAATTAGGCTAAATGTGCATTTACAGGCTTCGCATCTGCTCCGCTCTCCCTGTGGTTCCTCCCGGGTTTGCACCACTATCGCTCTCCTGGCCTCCCGGTAACCTCTCAGTCTCCCCCAGCCCCTGCTTTCCTTCTGCTTGCTCCGACTCTGTCAGAACCCAAACACACAGAAGAGTCTCGGTCAGTAAGGGACTGCAGTGAAAGACGGAAATGCCACCTGATTCTACGCAAAGTGCTAGGAGAAGCCCGAGTCCTGGTTTATTCCCACAAGGTGCTGACACTGACTTTCTAATGGAAAGTCACAAGTGTGTCATCGGAAAAACAACCTCAAGAAAACTTTACCTTCCCAGTGGCTCGGCAGATATCAATGAGCACACATCTCCCATTTTTCACAGGAAAAAGAGGAACTGAGCAGACTGC
>PVIA01004290.1:0-142470 GCA_004024845.1 Tonatia bakeri
GAGTCCAGTATCAGCTCTACTAGCACCTTCACGTCCATCTTTCTGGTGATGGTACTTTACTTTTTAATTGGCTCCAAACTTGCCAAAGGGAAGTAAGCAATACTCTTTATCAGCCTCCCCAAATTCCCATAGCAAGGGCTTTGTAATACACATCTTTACTTCTCCGATTTTTTCAAAGTATTTTATTTATTTACTTTTAGAGAGAGGGGAAGGCAGTGAAAAAGAGGGAAAGAAACGTGAGAGATACATTGACTGGTTGCCTCTCACACCCCCCCAACTGTGGACCTGGCCTGCAAGCCAGGGATGTGCCCTGACTGGGAACTGAACCAGTGACCTTTCAATTTGCAGGTCGGCGCTCAAACCACTGAGGCACACCACCCAGGGCTGTGATCTTTTAAGTTTGGGGGAAAGAGTTAAGAAGAACATAGGATAGACTTGGTACCCTGAAATAAATTTCCCCACAGTTAATAAATATTTCTACTAATATTTAAATTCAAAGTCTGCCTGTTTTCCATATTAATTTTAACTGTAATTTATTTAAACCTAAGAAGTCAAGCATGCAAACATTACTACTTACCACCTTTTATCTATTTTATAAGTTTATATTTTATAGCCAATACTAAATGAAATATTGAAAAGGTGGTCAAGGTATTAACAATTAACAGAAGCTAAATCCTGTGCAGAGAACTTTACATCTCATTTAAAAACCCCACAACCATGGTAAGTATTATCATCTCAAGAAGAAAAAACGGGAAGGGCGCCTGGCCGAGAAGGGCAGCAGGGGCTTGCGCACAAGCAGCGCGATCTCAGACCCCACTCTCTCCCCCACTGACTGTGCTGCCGCTGGTCTGACGACTCTGCTTCAGTGCTCAGGGTTCCGGATGAGTGATTCCTCCGGGCCCTTCTTCCCACACTCTTCTGTTTGTCTGTACAGCTTGAAGATCAGCTTCACAATGGCGGTACCCACTAATTACTTGTTAGATGCAGACGGTGAAGGCCTGGAGAGTGACTAAGGGATTAATTAAGAGGATGCTACTCCTCTCCAAGGAATTATTTGGTGTTAGTGCCTCTCTGGTGAAATGGTTTAGATTTCTTTCCTTTTCAATTATGATCACAACATTCATAGAAGCATGCTTGCCATTAATTTCTTTTCTTCCAATAAGCAGCTTAAATGATGCCTGGCTTTACAAATAACCACTCTACATATAAACAACAGTTTAGTTATGAAGTTAATTATTAAATGTGGAAGGGGATGAGTATCACACATTTTGCAAGCTGCCCTAGTGCAATCTGTTCGTAATTTCTCAGCTATCTCCTCCCGCCTCCCTCGCCACCAGTTCACATTTCCCCCCTTTGAGAAAACCTCTGAAAATTCCCGACTCACTTTACTAACAGCTTCACTGTTTACTTCCTAAGCTTTCATTCTATATTAACTTTTCCTGCCTTATACAGTGCTTCATAGGTATTTTGTAATTGGTTAATTTCTTATAGGATAGGACAAATAAAGGGAATGTTCTCTTTTGCAGCTTTAATTAGATTAAAAGGCAGGAAACATCTGTTCAGTTTCCTTTTGACCTCCCAAATGTTTTATATACCAATACACACTCAGTAAACATTGCAGACTTGTTTCAGTTGAGCTCCAAGCACCACTATCATTCACATCTTTGTGCACATTATACATGCATGTGTATGTGTGTGTGATGTTTATAAACCAATGACAAATATAATAAATGTGCATTAGCCACAAAAGAACAACCTTCAAAATTAAATAATTCCTGATATTGGCAAAGACAGTTTAGTGCAAATAACACATATCTTAATGTTTAAATAGCCCTGGCTGGTGTGGCTCAGTGGACTGAGCGTGGGCCTGCAAACCAAAGGGTCACTGGTTCCATTCCCACTCGGCACATGCCTGGGCTGCGGGCCAGGTCCCCAGTAAGGGGTGTGTGAGAGGCAACCACACATGGATGTTTCTCTCCCTCTCTTTCTCCCTCCCTTTTCCTCTCTAAAAATAAATAAATAAAATCTTACACTGGGGAACCTGGCCCGCAACCCAGGCATGTGTCCTGACTAGGAATCGAACCAGTGACCCTCTGCTTTGCAGTCCGGCGCTCAGTCCACTGAGCCACACCAGCCAGGGCTAAATAAAATCTTTTTTTAAAAAGTGTTTGAATATATGATCCTATCTCAACTCAAAATGGAGTTACTTAGTAAATCACACAACAAAGTAGGTCCCTTCTTCATTTCTAAATTCATTTGTTCACTCAACATTTACAGCGTGCCTTGGCAACAGTGCATATAATTTATGTAAGGGCATAAAGAGTTTGTAAGGACTAGAGTTTGTATACACAAAAGAGCATTTCTTAATATGGGTCCCACCTTTCAAGGGGAAATGAACTTGTGAAATTTATATTTGTATATATAAGAAAAAGATTATGTCAATAGAAGCACAAGATGATATTTGAACTATATATTGATACACAAGCAACATTTACCAACCAGCCACCACATGCATGCTCTCTTCACTGACAAATGATTTTTGATAGTATCTTGTCATGATTTCAATAATTTTTCTATAATGATATATTTAATTTTTCTAAATTTACATACAGTTTAAAAGATATATGGGTATGTGTATACACACACACACACATATCTATTGCTGAAAATAAGTACATTTGAGTTTGTTTTACTAAGTAGGAAAGTACTATTAAACATGTGATGAACGTTGCTAAGTTATCAGTAGGAATGAGTGAGCCAGCTGGCAAAGTTTCCAGTGACAAGTGAGGAAGAGTTCCCTGAAAGTAGGAATGAGGGAGCAAAAGCTGAAGAGAAAGAATCGATGTCCTGAGGCGGAACAAGTTTTGGGTTGCAACTGCAGAATGCTATTTTCAGTGACACTTCGAGACTCAAATTGATGCATTAATTTTCTTCTTGAACAACCAAGTAAAGTTTAGGACCCAAGGCAGCCAGTATCCAAGCACAATCTTTACCCTCAAATTTATCACCTGCTGCCCTGGCTGGTGTGGCTTACGCTGGTTGGACCATCATCCCACACACCAAAAAGTTGTGGGTTCAATTCCCAGTCAGGGCACATACCGAGGTTGCAGGTTCTATCCCTGGTTGGGCATTTACAGAAGGCAACCTATCCATGTTTCTCTCTCTCTCCCTTCCTCTCTCTCTAAAATCAATAAATATATCTTAGGGGTTAGGATTTAAAAAAGAAAAATAACACTTATCACCTGCCAAATCAATCTGTGGCAGGAGGCCCAGACCACTGTGACAGGACTCTGACTGGATTCCAAGGGTAAAAGGAAAGATCAGGAAAGAAGGTTAAGATTTGATCAGTTGGTGATTTTTTCCAATTCTTTGACCACTAAACCCTAAAAAATAGACTTCTTTTTAAAAAGCCTGTTGCTCAGACTGGTGTGTCTCACTTGCTTGGGGGTCATCTGGCAAAGCAAAGGGTCACCAGCTTGACTCCCAGTGAGGGCACAGGCCTGGGTTTCAGGTTTGGCCCAGGGGTTGCGGCGTGTTCAACAGGCAACTGATCGATGTTTCTCTCCCTCACTCTCTCCCTCCCCTCCTCTCTCTCTCTAAAAACAAATAAATAAAATCTTTAAAAAATATAAAAATAAAAAGCCTTTTGCTTAATTTGGCCCATAGAGACAGGTTAGGGGGTATTAAACTAAGTTATTTCTTTGCTATCCTATCTCCACCTGAAATAAATGTATATACAGTATAATTCCAAATGCAGGACAGTAATTATTTAAAGGACAGACTTCAAATTGTTAACAGAGATTATATCCAGTAGAGTTCAGGAACTATTTTTTATTTTCTCATTTCCATGTTTTCCAAATTTTCTACAATGAACATGAGTTACTTATGCAATTGGGGAAAATATTAATAAAATTCATAATTTCATAGAGAAATTAAGAAAATGGCCTTTGAGAGTATTGCTTGCTCCTCGTTTAATCTGAAGGGTATATCTTTGGTCCTATTGGTGTTTCAACAATACATGGGAGTTATAAAATGTGTTCTTGGTCAAATAAATTTAAGAAACACATGGAAAACACCTAGCATCCAGTAGGTAATTAGCAGATAATAAGCTATTATTTTAGTTATATGTTAGTATCTGAACTAGAAGCTAGACACAAAAGAATTAATAAAATCTAAAACCTGGCCTTGAGGAATTCACAGTCTAGTAATGGAAGCAGATGTATTAATATATCCTAATGTAACGTAAGTGTTTCCCACTTTCAAGGACAATTAATGTTTAAAAAGGCAAAAGAGTTCACTAAAACTTTGGAAACATAAGTATAGGGTGATCTCCAGCTTCTCAACCAACTAAAAGTTCTATTGCAAAATGCAAATGTGGATGCCCTGTATCCACGCTTATATTTTCAATTTTACAATTTTCAAAGTGCTTTCTACACCCAGTCCTCCTAACAACCCAAAGAGAAGCAAGGCAAACGCTCTCCATTTAGAGACAAGGGAAACTCAGGCTGATTCCCAAGGCTAACCAGGGGTTAGGTCCAGTGTCGGACAGACACAGTGGAGAACGGCACACGTTCACGGTTTCAAGCTGCAGCAATGCAGGTGTACATACTTTAAGCACATACAGCCATCAATGTTTCAACCTCAAAATAGTTATACATCTGATTCATGTGAAACATCCGTTATTTGTGGTTAGGGACATCAGAGTATTAGCCCAAATGTTAGTGAAACGCACAGACTAGTGATTGCTGTTATCAGTGTCCAGGAAAAAAAATAAAAAGCAAGCAAAGGGGTAACTCCTTCCTAGTCTACTATTTTCCAGAAACTTAGTATCTTGAGCTACAAAATGTTTTTTAGAAATAAATATCTCCTCTATTACTCTGGACTCAACTGTATTGGTGGATGTACAAACTCCACAAAAGTGTATTAAGCATTAACACACTGAAACTACAGTGCTTCAGCCCATCATACAAGTAGAGTAAAACAGATTTTGAGTCTTCAGATATTTAACAAGGTTATTTCTTCAAAATAAAGTGCGGATCATCCATAATGACAGGTTAGATGGCTTTTTAGAGGATCTAGTTTTGTTTTGGTTTGGGCTTTTAGGAAACACTTTTCTTTTTCCAAGTCGCCAAACGCAACTGCGGTGTGTACTGCCTGTCTCCAGAACAGGACTATCGCCATTGAAACTTTTTTCTGCAGCCACAACTTCAACACTACAAGTTGGTTTGGGTTTTCCTAGTTGAAGGCACATTAGTAGTCCTATGTTTATCTTACAGTTTAACGGTATCTATTAAAATACAGATAAACCAAATGAGAAATAACATGGCATTTAGCAGGTGACCCCTTAAAACCTTTGATGCTTTTCATGAGTGGGAGACAAGAACCACTGAAGTCACTCTTTCATACTATGTGTAACTGATAAAATTATACAGAAGAATGCTAATATATTTCTGTAACATTTAAAAAGGAGTTATGCTACTAAATCAAGTTTTAGACTGTAAATTTAGAAATTTACCATTTCAAGTACAATAGGAGGCTGCAAACTCCAAGCAATTTTAACCCCGTTTAACATTCACCTCTAAAGAAAAGTTAACACTGATTGAAATAATCCATGCAATTTTCGCGTTTTATGTACATCATGGTTGGAGTGAAATAGACGCTTAGTAATGAAGAGGCCAGGATTTGGCCTCTATCTGGGCAATCAGAGGGTGCACTATCTAGTCTCCTTTCGGCAAGACCAGTCTCCCAAAGAAACTTCTTTGTTTCCTTCACACAATACTGTCCTGTCACAAACTCAATCATCTTCTGGTCTTTTGGGAATCCACAAGGCATTGCTAGTGTGCAGGGTGGGGCTTAAAAAACAAATAAACAGGTACAACGTTTGCAGACTTGGGAACCTGGACATTCCAGGTTCTGTCCCATCCAGGCCATGCTCTAATTGTAACCTTGGAAAGTGTACCCATCTCAGAGACTCGGTTTTCCTCTCTTACTAATTATCTTGTTCCGAGTGTGGCGTGGGTGGTGGGACTGGCCACCAGGGACTGCAGACACCTGGACTGCAGCGCGCTCCAGGTTCACGCAGTTCCTCGGTCCTGAATCACTGTGACCCGAGATCTCCCCCACCACCACGCCCACCCACCCCAGGCTCAATCACTGGCTCACTGCGCACAGTCCGTTCCCCGTTTCCCCGGCCGGATATGCGCCCCCCACCCCACGGCTCCCTCGGTGTTCCCCACATTGCGCCTCGCTGCGCGATCATTCTTTCGTCCGCCGAGGAACTGTCCATCTACCCTTCATTCTCACCCTAGTCCTTCCTCCTCCTGAGAATCCCTGACACCGCTGCACTCAAGAGATCCTCACCTTGGCTTTGTCTCAGGACCCGTTTCCTCCCCGCAGGAGACCTCCCCTTCGCATCGCCTTCACCTCCGGAGGAGCCCCCTATTCACACATACCCATTCTTCCTCAAATTCTCACGTTATTTCCGCCCGCCAGCCTTTTGCGGAGCTCCAAGGGGGGGAAAAAGCCTCCCGCATCTCCGCCATCGGGTTCAGAGGACCCCCTCTCACCTCCGCGGTGAGAGATGTGTTTACTGAGGAATCGCTGCTTCTTTCTCTGGTGTAGCAAGGTCGGGTATTTGAGCAACAAGAATGAGGTCACCAAGTACCCTCCCAGGGTGGAGAGAAGGTAAAAAGCCGCAGTGGACGACATCTCAGTCACGGTGTGGGAAATCTCCCCCCGCTGGGGCCTCTCAACTCCGCTGCTGCGGTCGCAAAGCCGGCGCCGGCTGCTCCAAGTCAGCTCGCCCCCCGCCGGTGCCAGCGGCGCGGCGCACTTGTCGGCGCCAGCCCACCGCGCAGGCGCAGCTAGACTCCAGCGGCGGAGCAACAAAGGGGCTCCCGCACGCAGGCGCGCTGCGGCGTCTGGGTAAGAGCCTGCAGAGGACCCGTAATGAACCTTTGTCACCTAGCTTCGTGGTCCAATCTGTGGCGCTTCGAAGAAGCCACAACCGGAGGCGAAGCTTGAACACCTGCTAGTGCCTTTCACTCGGTCAGAAAAGACCGTTCAAGGACTGCCTTAAGGAAGGCCTGGCATAATTAGAAAATCCACATCAAAAATGAAAGATGCCAGAGTGCATCTTAGCCCTTGCTCTGGGAAATGCAAAGAACTGTTATTGATGGAGGAGTCAAAGCTTGCTAAAACAAGTAATAAACCCATCCATTTGTCTAGCCAAGAGAGAACTTTCCCTATTATAACACATAACCATAAGAGGTACCAATTTATCAGTCAAATATTTGAGGGACGGGCTCCTCTCTCATTTCATTGTGCAAATGCAATCCCCATGCTTGATACATGTTAGGCAGTCAAGAAATATTTGTTGACTTACAAGTCTATTTAAAATAAGGGGACGTTGAAAAGGCTGTAGGTTATCATTTAAAAGTCTTAGGAAGACCAGAAGCTGAATTCCAGAAGGCCCAGTTTGTTCCCCTTTCACCCCACACATTCCAAACTACTCTTAAGAGTCATAGTTTAAATGCAAAATAATTAACCCCGAGCCCAGGGAGAATATTTGGCAAGAGTAAGTCTCTCACAGAAGTAAAATGAAGAATGATCATTTATAATATTGTGGTTCTTGTCTCTGACCTGAAGCAAATTACTCTCTTCTGTTTCTTTATCTGTAAAATGAGGAATTTTTTTTTACTAAATAAAAACCTCCAACTCTTACATTCTATTAATGATCTTGGCTCCCCAAAATTCTTGTTTTAAGAGGAGTAAATAAAAGAAGATTCTTGAAAACAGGGACATTCATTAGATTTTTTTTTTTAAATAGCTGAAAAAGATCCTGGCCCTCGGTTTATCATCAGTAGTCTACTTCTTGATTTAACACCAAAATACCCAAATAAATGGTAAAGCCTTTGTAGAAGAAAAAATAAGTATAAAAAATTGTAAATACAACTGTAGGGGTTCAGAACAAGTTAACCCAAAATGTGCTATTCTGGCATGCAGATTATTTGGACACGAGAACAATCAAGAACCTACAGAGGATCTGTAAGGAGATATCATTTTAGATTACTATAGTTTAATCCAAACTAGATGTGCTAGACAGGGAGTGTTAAAACCATAGGCCCTCCCTGACCTGTGTGGTGCAGTGGATGGTGCATTGATCTGTGGACCAAAAGGTTGCTGGTTCCATTCTCGATCAGGGCAAATGCCTGGGTTGCAGTCAGGTCCCCAGTTGGGGGCGTGTGGGTGGAAGCTGATCAATGTTTCTCTCCCCCTCTTTATCCCTCTTACCCCCCTCTCTAAAAATAAGTAAGTAAAATATTTAAAAACAACAACAACGGAAAAACAACACAGGCCCCAAATGGCATCATTCATGCTAAAACCCCATGACAACAAACCTGGATTTAGTGCCTCATCAAACTGCAGTTTCACCCTCTACCAAAAACATAATCTTAATCATCTAGTATGTAATTTTCTGGTCAAGCACCAGTAAAGTATCTGTTACATGGGCCCCCACTGAAAGACATGGTAATCTGTATAATGAAAACCTTTTCCTTTTCCTCCCCCAAAGAAAAGGTGGCCCAGCCCCCTCCACGATACCCTTAGTCTCCTTCAGCATCAGTTCCCCGAGAAGGCTGGACCGGGAGTAAGAGACCCGGGAAGGAGGCCTCGCTCCCCCTAGCGGCCGCCAGCGGCGTTGCTCCATCCCTGGCACGTGGGCGGTGTGACTCACGTGACCGCGTTGGAGGAGCAGCTGTCAGTATCCCCAGTCACCAAGGGAGAGGAAAAAAAAAACGAGATGGTGACTGAAAGCGATCGGGAGTGGGACCCTAGCAATACGGATGGGCCTTCTCCCTCTGCCTGCTTCTACCGGCGGGGCCCCCAGTCCTCCCCACCGGCCCCCGCACCCACCACCCACCTCACCTCCCGCTCCCCAGAAGGGGCAGGTGCTTAGCAGCCCTGTGTTCTCCCTGCCCCGGCCCTGCCGCCACCGCCGACGACCGTACCCACCGAGGGGGCCTCTTCTCTGGCACCCGGTCAGCAGCTAGATAGGTGGGCCGCTGCCCAGGCTGAGGGGGCACCCAAGACACCGCTGAGCTCGTGTAGGCACGGCGACAGTAGCTGCTGCCACTCCTAGCACCAGCGCCCCTTAAAAAGGAATTAAGGATTTCGACAGGTTGTGGCTAGGAAACATTCAAAACCTGTAGAGAATTTTTGCTAGTTTATTTAAGCCAAACTGACAATGCCAGGAAGCAAAACCTCAGTGAATTGAGAAAATCCTCTGAACAATGGCAGTTTTACACCTTATTTTATATATCACAACCAAAAGAGGAGGTGTAAGTGAGCTACCTGAAACCCATCGGTGATAGATCGTGGAGGTGGGAGGAAGCTAAGCTGGGAAAACCCTGGGATTGCAAAAAAAGTAAAAGATAGCCACCTTTTACAGAGGTGGGTACAGGATTGTTAACAGTATTAACAGGATAACAATAACAATGAGGGGATTTGTGGTCTCCCCTGGGGCGCTGCCTGAGCTTTGAGGGTTCTGGAAAAAGGAAATTTGACATTCCAAAGGTATGTCATCATGGATGCAAACAGACAACAGACAGGCTCAGTTAAGGTGAAGATTGACCTTTGTTAGGGAAAAATACCGGCTTGGGACAGGACTACCCGCCATTAAACGGTTTTTGTTAGAAAGTTTTGATTTCCGACCATCCTCTGTGGTTCCTTTAGGTCCCTGAATTCGGGTTCCTTTAAGTCCCTGAGTTCGTAAGGCTGCCATGCAGGCCTCCCCTGAGCGTGTCAGGTTCCGGGTGTGGCCTCTTCTCTTCCACGTGGCACACAGGTGCACACACACCAGGCTTCTCTTGGCACTCTGAGCCCTGTGGTTTCAGAGTTGTGTTGAGGAAATGGATCAGTTTGGATTAGTGGGGGAGCCTTATCTGGTCCTGTGTTGTTATTCTTCTCCAGTGCTTATGGGCTGGTGCCACAGTTGCTGGTGAATGGCTGATTAAAAAGCAAAGCAGAAAACCAAAGCAAATGTGGTAATCCATCCCATTGGAAGTCATTTTGGTAAAATCCAAAATAAAAGCCATCCTGGCCAAGTGGCTCAGTTGGTTGGAGCATGCTCCCATGCACCAAAAGGTTGCAGGTTCAATCCTCTGTCAGGGCAAATCACCTAGGTTTGTGTTCTGTCCCCAGTTGGGGTGGAGGCAACCAATCAATGTTTCTCTCTCCTTCCATCGCTCTCTCTCTAAAATCAATAAAAATATATCTTCGAGTGAGGGATTTTTAAAAAATACCTTTCTTTAAATAAATAAAAGTAAGAAATCATAGGAACATGTGTCGTCTTCCTCATTTGATCCCTTTGCTTTGCCTGAGAAGTGCAGTTGCCCGTCTCCTGCTGCAGGAGACAGGCAGTAGCTCATGCGGCTGTAACTGCTGGAGATGAACTTTTGGAGCAGCTTCTGAGTCACACAGCAAATGAATAGGAGGGTTCATTAGAAAATGACTTTTTCTTTTTATCTCATTTCCTAAGAGTTCTTTCTGGATCTGTAATGAATTTCTCCATAGTGACTGCTCTCCAATTTTCTCACAGCAAGTTTCCCCAGTCTGGGGCTGAGATGCATTTTTTTTAAACCATGAAATTGCTGCTTTGTATTAAATACATAGTTGCATCTTACCAAACTGTGAAAAGAGCATAAATTGTAGCAATAACCTACAAGATTTCTTTATATGTTTGTTAATCTGGATTAACTAAATTAGATTCTAGTTTTAAGAGCATTTACAAAGTAAAGTTTATGAGGAAATAGGATCTTAAAAAAGTAAGGTGTGTCACTTTTTTCAAGAAACTAGGGGAGTAGAAATGGTTAAATTTAAATGTCTCCATTTTTTTTTTAAATAAATGCTTAAATACGTATTGGAGGAGTATGAGTATCAAACCAGGAATGATCCCATTTAGGCTGTCCTAACAGCGAATGAAAAAGGTAACTTCTTTTGCCTGGCAGCTGGAACACCTGCCTGTGTTGGGGGAGTGGGGAGAGCTGGCTGGAGAATGAAGGGGAATGGACTGTGGCAAGTATTTGTGTCTTGTGTGCAGAGGGGACCTGCCACTTCTCATTTCCTGCCAACTTGATTTTAGTACATCTTTCATAGTTACAGTTTTTACTTTAAGAAATCACATGTGGCCCCGACTGGTGTGACTCAGTTAGTTGGGCATCATCCTGTAAAGCGGAAGGTCACCGTTTTGATTCCCAGCCAGTGCACATGCCTGGGTTGCAGGGCACCCAGCCCATGTTTGGGGCACATGCGAGAGGCAACTGATTGGTTTCTCTCTCACACTGATGTTTCTCTCACCTTTTTCCCCCTCTCTTCTCCTCTCTTTAAAAATAAATAAATAAAATCTAAAGTAAAGAAAGGAAGGAATGAATCACATGTGGCCCTGGCCAGTGTGGCTCAGTTGGTTGGAGCGTCATCCCACGCACTGAAAGGTTGAGGGTTTGATTCCTCGTCAGGACACATGCCTGGGTTGCTGATTCAATCCCCAGTCATGGGACATATGGAAGGCAACCAATCAATGTTTCTCTTTCACACCGATGTTTCTCTCTTTTTCTCTGTCTCAAATCAACATTAAAAGGGAAAAAAATCACATGTGGCCCTCCCTACCAAAAGCCCAGAATCAAAAGACCCATGGAGACTGAATTACACTATCCAGGGCATTGTGGGAGGGCAGCGTAGCTAACATTAACTTCTTTTTGAAGGCCTAACAAAAAATATTTAGGATGATAGCTGTGTATGTGCTGAGTTAAATCACAATTTATGATTGGGTTTCCTTTAAAACAAAAACAAAAATGTGTGCCCTGGCTGGTGTGGCTCAGTGGATTGAATGCCAGCTTGTGCACCAAGCAGGTCACCGGTTCGATTCCCACTCAGGGCACATGCCCGGGTGGGTTGCAGGCCAGGTCCCCAGTAGGGGGCACATAAGAGGCAACCACACATTGATGTTTCTCTCCCTCTCTCTCACCCTTCTCCTCTCTAAATAGAAAAATCTTAAAAAAAACCCAAACCCTTGTATATTTATGTCCTTACATGACATTGTTTTTCTTAACGACCCTTGGCCTACTTTGCGTGTGCTTGCCCTGCCAGTCGTCCGTGCTCATCGAAGGCTGCTCGGGCAAATGATTGTCAGCAGGGGAGAACTTGTAACAGATGAAGTTTTGGCAGTTCTTCAGTGGGCACCCTAACTCCCAACTATTTTGGATTTGGGGCTCTAAAAATTGGTCTAATTGGATTTGACAGGCAGCTTGGCCAGTGAATGTGTTTAGCAGCAGAGATGGCGGGTTTTGAGAAGTCAATATTTCATATTGTTATTGCCAGACATTTTCCTTTCTTTACTGGATGTGGTTTTAACTTGTTGGGTGTTTTACTTTTGAAACACATTTCTTCTCAAGATGATGGTAAAAGGGGTGACAATCTTAGAATATGTCCACTTGCCTAGAATGATTACTAGTGCATGCCAGTGGGTTGTTGAGGCTAAACACTAGCTTATTATTTTTTTCTGTGCTTCTAGACAATAAAGGCTGGGAAGAAGGCTGTCAGGAAATATGTGCATGTGTGTATGCTTTGGAAGTCAAAACATTCTAGGGCTGGTTTAAAATATTCCAAAAGCATGTAAAAGAAGTGGTCAGCTGATTTGAATCCTGCTGTACTGCGCAGGCTAAAAGAGGAATGCACTCTGTTGGTAAAGTAATGTTTTATAGACTAGAATGTTAGCTGAAGCACTGACATATTGAATTCCTGGTATGAGAAATAACTCATTCCTCTACTCACCTACTGAGTGCTCTGTAGGCAATATGGCTGTTGGTGGTACAGGCACTGGCTGATGTTACTAGCTTCATCTTCTACAACTAAAGATTTTAAAAAGGCTTATTCACTAGAGATTAAGCATCTTCTTTTCAAGGAGAAAAAATGTAAATGGCTATGTAAGGTACTCCGTGACATGTTACTGTAGGGCTGACAATGTGTTAATACAAAATTAAAATCAACTAGTTCTGCTTAAGCTAGAGGTATTTGGCTGCATAAGGCTTTTATTTATTTTAATTGTTAAAATTAAAAGTTATTTCAGCCTATAGGTTGTAAGACATGTCAGCGTAAGAAATGTCCAGACCTGTAGGGAATTTTTGTGAGTTTATCTGAGCCAAACTGATGACAGTTGCCAGGAAGCAAAACCTCAACGGCTTGAGAAAATGCTTTGGAAAATGTCAGTTTTGCACCTTATTTTATGCATCACAATCAAATGAGGAGGTGGCAGAAGAGGGGCACATGAAATCCACTGGTGACAAATATGGGAGGCCCCTGGGATAAACAAAAAGTAAAATGACAGACACATACTTTTTTTACACAAGTGGGTACGGGACAGTTAACAGTGAACAATTAACTCAATAATTAACGGTGCGGGGAGCCCTGACCGGTGTGGCTCAGATGGCTGGACGTCTTCCCGCAGTGACAGGAAAGGTCACCAGTTTGATTCCCAGTCAGAGCACATGCCTGGGTTGTGGGTTCAGGTGTACAAGGGGTAACCAAACGGTTTCTTTCTCACATCAATGTTTCTCTCCCTTCCTCCCTTCCCCTCTGCAAAAAAAAATAATAATTTTTTTAAAGGGATTTAGTATTGATGCTAAAGATTCCAGAAGCCTGAATATAACAAAGAGAGCCATCCCCCATGTGAGGCCAACCCTGGAATCAGTCCCATTTAAAAACCATTACTGTGTGCTCGACACTGGGAATGAGGCAGCCCCTTCTCTCTTGGAGTTTACACGCTAGAGGTTGTACCGGACAGTAAACAAGGAGTAAAATAAGACAGAATATAAAAAGGGCTGTGAGGGGAGCAAACTGGGTGCTAGCTGCAGTGTCTGAAGAAAATGATTCAACACACCGTCTTTCATACTCAGAGTGTCTTCACCCTCTGTGCGCACAGGGGCGACCTCTGCAAAGGGCCATCGTCACTTTTCTAGATTAATGGCTGCATTGAGCCAGGAGGGAGGGGGACATTTTCCTGACCGTTGTGAAGGGTTGTTCACCTGGTCTCAGACCCTCTATCCCAGGCTGAATCTCTCACCCTCCCAAACCCCACCCAAATGCTGGAGTCCTCACTGATTCAGTGGTAGTCCCCGTCTAATTGAGTGGTGAGTGAAGGATCAGGTGTGGACACTAGGATTTGAGGAAACGGCAATAAACTGTAAAGTGTGTCCCCCCTCCTGCTGCCCACACTGGTGTTCATTCTGTAGGTCAGCTACTTTTCTTGGAAGCAGTGTGGGCAAAGGAAGAATGTTGCTCAGATTTCAGCTTTGAAGAGTTCAGATAGCAGGAGCTGGGCTAGCACTTCCGAACTTCTGGGGATTCCAGGCGCTGTGGCATCCCTGGGAAGCTCTGCACCACCCCTTAGACCCCCTCCTTTAACAGCCCCCTAGCCCTCGGCCCCTGGGCTGCTGGAGTCTGGGCCCCCAAGGTGTGCAGCCCAATCCTGCTGCACTTGGAGCAGGGAGGGGGGGCCAGTGGGAGGCAGTTGTCTTCTCTGCAGGGAAAAAGGACATCTTGGTCCCTAGTGATTCTGGGAAAAGGGCTTGCTCTCCTGCAGTCACTCTCAAGACTAATGAAGTTTACATAACTAAAGGTTAGGACCTGAGGCGTGGGGCGGGGGGGCTGCTTGGTTGCTAAGGGGTGCACTCATGACACAGCTGCCAGTTGTGACACACCTGTTGACCGTTCAACTCCAGCTCAGCACGTGGTGCCGACACCCCACTTGCTTGGGTCGCTAGCTGCGCCCCAGGCCTCTGCCTGTCACGTCACATAGGGCTGCACCCCTGGGCCCCAGGCTCTTCACCTGGCAGATGTGGGGGCTGCTGGTCCCGGCTGCTCAGCCCCCGGAGTTGGCCCTGGATCCTGTCCTGCTGACCTCTGTCCTCCTGGGGTGACTGAGCCTTGGCCTTCGGATCAGCAAAACCCCGAACCTGAGCCTTCAAACACCTGCGAAAAGGCTGACCTCCCTCATTCCAACCGGAAGCCTCAGCCCAGCCTCCAGAGCCCCTTAATGAGGCAGGATCTTCTTTACCCAGCAGGTCACCCCAGCTCCACGTCCACAACCACCTGGAGAAGTTAAATAAACCTTCTACGGCACAGTGGGAGGCTCCAGCTCAGCAATCAGACGCCCCTGAGGAGGAAGAACCATCTTGGACACAGGAGGAGGCTTCAGCCCAGACTCCTGAAAAAATGTGTCTTTTCTCCATCCCAACTAGAGGTCTCAGCTCAGTCCGCAGTGTCTCCTGAGCCGCTGAAACCTCTGTCAGTCCACCAAAGGGTTCCAGATCAGCATCCACCCGAGCCCCTCCCGAAACTGCTGATTCTTCTTCAGTCCAGCAGGAGAGCTCAGCTCAGCTTTAAGTGCCTCTTCCTGGTGTAGAGCCTGCTCCAGTTGGGCAGAAGGGTCCAGCTCAGCCTCCGAAACTCCCTACAGGTGTTGTAGCACAATCTTCAGTACTTCGTGAGGCCACAGTCTCACCTCTAGGCTCCACTGAAGCTTTGCATTCACTAATACCAATGTTAAAATTGTGGATCTGGGGGGGGGGGTGTTGATACGTTCAGACACTTCCAAGGAGACTGAACATCTGAAGCTGAACAAGAGATCTCAGCCAATCCTTCAAAGTACACGGAAGAGGTCAAACCTAAACCCAGTGGGAGGTACTCGTAGCCCTCTTGATAGAACTGTCTCCATCCCAGCAGGAAACCCCAGCTCAGCCTCCACAGCCACCTAAAAAGGTAGTACGTCCTAAAAAGGTAAAACATCCAGTCCATAATGATGTGACAGTTTTAGCTCCAGAACAAAATCAACCTTTGGGCCGGGGGCTCCAAAACTCCAGAACCTACTCTGAAGGAGGAACATCCCGCAACAGACTGCAGCTAACCCAAAGCACCCTGAGGCAACACTCCCACATCCAGGTCGTGTTCAGGCTCAGCAGCCAACTTCGACTGAAATGACAGTTCAATCTTTGGACCTGGAGCTCACCATAACTACTGGACGCCTTGCCCCTGTCCCTGCACAAGCCCTGGGTGCAGAGTATATCAAAAGGTGCCAGGAGGTGCACGGGGCCAGAGGGTGGGCTCCGCCCAAACTGTCTTGGGTGAAAGGATGTGGAGCCCATTGGCTGGGCTGAAAAGGAAAAACCAGCTCCCCTTCTACACAGCCCGCCCATGTGTCTCTGAGTTACAGCCCACCGGGGATTCTGCTCCCTCTTAGGCTTCTCTGGCCTCTGAGCGGCAATCGTTTCTCGGATGAGCTCGAGGAAGCTGTAGGCCAAGCAGCCGTGGCTGTCAACCCTCCCAGTAGCTATCCTTCCTGGTCTTTGGTAGTTAAAGGCGGTTTAGAGCTACTAACTCCCCACGCTGCCTCCCTCCCCTGGCCTTCTCCAGTTCCCCCTCTCCTTCAGCCATCCTGATCACCTTGTTCTCCCCCAGGAGGCTCTTCTAGTTAATGCCCCCACTGCCACAGCCACTCTCAACTCTTGTCCCTCGGCCTTGGAGATTCTGTTCCTTTGTCCTCTGGTTATCCCACGTGAGTAGTTCTTGTCATGCCCTGGCCAGTGGGGTTCAGTTGGTGGGGCATCATACTACAAAGCGGAAGGTTGCTGGTTTGATTCCGGGTCAGGGCACATGCCTTGGATGCAGGGGTTTGGCTCCTGGCTAGGGCACGAATGAGAGGCAACCCATCTCTCACATCGATGTTCCTCTCCTCTTTCTCCCTCCCTTCCCCTCTCTAAAAATAAGTAAAATGTTTTATTTAAAAAAGAGTTCTTGCCTTTCCAGTTAAAACTGGAATAACCCACCACACCTGGAGGTATTTAGGGTATTTAAGGTTCTCAGCCTTGACAACACATGAGAATCTCTTGGAAAGGTAAAAAGTTTTTTTCCTGAAACCTACGTCATACTCCAGATCAAGTAGCTCAAAACCTCTGGGGACAAGCCCCAGAATGGGGACTGATTACTCTCCAGGTAGATGCAATTCAGACAAAGTTGAGACTCCCTGCTGCAGACCTCCAGAGTCTGCCACAAACACTGTCTTTTGGGTCCCCTGCCCACCCTGGGAGGGGATGCAGGACAGGTGTCACCCTATTCTATGAGAAAAATGAGGCTCAGGGGGTGCCTGCCGTGTGGCTGTCACCAGCAGGGATGGCTGGGGCTGGAAGCCAAATGTCTGCATTCTGGATCCAGAGCTTTCACTGCTGCCTCTTTAATTACTGCCAGGTGCAGGGGGCAGAGGCTGCATCCAGCTCCTCTATCTGCCTTGAAATGGCCAACGTGATGCTGGGCATATGCCAGGGCTCTGGCAGTTGGGTACTGGACTGAGGAGGTAGGAGGGCTTCCCTGCTGGGCCCTGTGCAGGACCAAGGTTCACAACCTGTGCTAGAGGGACCTGCTCAAAAGCCCTACGACAAGGGATGTACCCAGTGCACTTGGTGGGCCTGAGGACCTGCCAGACTCCCCCCACCCCACCTCCCTCTTGTCTTACATGACATATAAAATGAAAGGGCACAAAAAGGGGAGAAGGAATGAACACACTTTAAGAAATGTTCCCCATGCTTGTCTGCAACATGCTCATCTGTGTCTGTGCTGTGGGGACTGAGAGTTCTAGAAGTTAGAATGGTAATTTGAGAGGTCTTTTGGCCATATGCTGACTACTCTAAGAACAACTCAAGAGCTGCTACTGAGCCTGTCTGTAACTTTGAATCTAAAAAGGAAAACAAATCTGCACTTGTTTCCTCCTCTTTCAACAGCAGGCCTAAGACCCTTCGGTCTGGGCAGACCAGCCAGATAGGGTTATGTCGCCCTCTGGTGGCCAAGCCTAAGTACAACTCCCACTCTCCACTTTCAGAAGCTCCCAGCCAAATCACCTCCCCCCTTCCAATTTAGGAAAATAGCCCTGGATGGTGTAGCTCAGTGAATTGTGTGCCAGCCTGCAAACTAAAGGGTTGCTGATTTGATTCCCAATCAGGGCACATGCCTGGGTTGCAGGCCAGGTCCCCTGAGGGGGGCACACGAGGCACCCAAACACTGATGATTCTCTTTTCCCTTCTTTCTCCTCTCTAAAAATAAAAATCTTCAACTTGGGAAAGTTTTATTTTCAGACAGAGAACCTCCTATGTAAGGTACAACAAATGCCTTTTAGCCCATACCCAATCCTGGCAGGGTGCCTTGGTCTCCTGAATCTCATACTAAGCACTGGGGCCAGGTCAGTGTAGCATGAGCTTGGGCTATAAAATCACACAGAAGAAAGGCCAGCTCCTCCAGGACTCCTCTTAAGGCCTTGGTAAAGTCACTAAAAGCACAGCCTCCTCAGATGCACAGTAGGGATAGTCCAGCACCAAACTCAGGGTTTGTGCCACTTACAGGGGATACCCAGGAAAACCATGCCTGCCTACCAGTAAGGACCCCAGGCAAGCTAGTGGTATTAAGGGTCTGAGTTTTCCCTTGAGTAGATATGGCACTGCCCCCTACCCCGTCCCTGTTAAGTCATGCTTCTCTCTTTGCTTTGGCTGCTGGGGCCAGAAGCCAAATTAGGCATTCCGCAGAGCACCTCAGAAAGGTTTCATGTTTGAGTTGGTATTGACATTCTACTCTGATTTGTTCTTGGTCCTCACTTCTCTGTATGTTGCTGTTTTAGTTATTTCCTGTAAGTCTCCTCACATCTTTTCTGGAATAAGATAGGATATAAACAAATAAGACTTTACTGGGGACTTTTTAAGTTTTGTTCACACATATCGAAGGTCTGTCGGTAAAAAGCCCAGCCATTGTTAATATAACGAGAACAGTTTGCAGGACACAGATGTAACCTGGCAGCCAAGAGTGGACTGCAGTGCACGTGTGTGAACAATGATGACTGCACGTCAGTAGGGGTAGCAGACACCATCCGGTGAGCATTTGTACTGTGTGGCTGTCGCATTCAAAATGACTGAGCAAGTAGAGTAATGAATCTGCATCAGATTTTGCATGAAGCTTGACCATTCTTCCACAGAAACTACTTGGATGATTCAGAAGGCCACAGCTAAGGGCAACTGGTGACTGGCAGCTTCATCACGACAACACATCTGCTCATGCACTGCCTTGTGCAGTTTTTTTTGGCAAAACATCAAATCACTCAGGTGCCTCAGCTCCCTACAGCCCAGAGTTAGTGCCTTGTGACTTCTGGCTTTTCCCAAAACTAAAATCATCTTTGAAAGGGGAGATTTCAGACCATTGATGAGATTCAGGAAAATGCGACAGGGCAGCTAATGGTGACTGGGAGAACTGTGTGAGGTCCCAATGTGCCTGCTTTAAAGGGGACCGAGGTGACATTGCCCTATGTACAATTTTTCTCTTGTATCTTCTTCAATAAATGTCTCTTTTTCATAGCACATGGCTGGATACTTTCTGGACAGACTTCATATGCTAAGCTAGTTCAGCATACGTTTTCAAATGATATCGCCTTTGATTAAGACAAATATTCTGATTCAGAAAGTTTGGAGCAGGTCCCAAGAATCTAAAATGACAAGTTTCTCAGCTGCTTGTGAGGCAGCCAGACAAGCCCCTAGCCACAGAACAGTACTGAAGAATGTCTGGGCTGGAAACATGAAAAAGGGGGTTGTTAGTTTTAACAATGAATGTCAAGTTTCTTTACAAAACATAATATGCTAAATAAATCTCAACTTTATTCAACTGATGTGTTTCCAAAACAATGGGTTCAAATCCAGATTTGCAAATCAAACCCATTTAAGTCATCAGGGCAAAGGACTTAGGGAAAAACCCAGCAATGACGCCTATACAAATCAAGACTCCTCTGTACTTGGTCTTCGAATTTGGTGTTTCTTAAGGTGGTCACACTAGTGTATTCCACAGAAAGAAGATATTCCAGAGTTCCTTGACAACCCACCCATCTCAACCCTTAGAAGGCAAACCTGTACCAACAGCCTGCACAAGGTCACAAAGGCTGCCAACTGGAGACCCTTGTACCAGCTCAATGTGATAATCACCTCGGCTCCACTAGGAGGCGCTCCTTCCCTGGCCCAGGACTGTTTCCTACACTCAGGGGACTGTGGAGACAGAGCACCCAGTTAGGCCAAAGTGGGTTTCTCAGACACACTGTGGCTGCTGTTTCCTAGCCCAGGATGGTAAAGAGCTACAAAATGCCTCCACAATTTTTATTACAAAGGAGGGAGAGTGGCTCTGAAGGAGGGGGAAGGCCTTACTCCTGGTTCATCAAAGCCAACAATCACTACAACATGTGGAAATACAGTGGTGTGACCACAAATGGATGGCTGTCACATCAGACAACGGAAGAGAGTGGGGGGAGTTTTGGTTTCCCAGAGTTCAAGTCCAACTGGCTTAGCTGTTCCTTGTACACCTTCCTCCAAGCACACAGTCTGGCAAGATCTTCAAGTGGATAGGACAACCAGCACTGTGCAATTCAAAACCCCATTTTATGGACTGCTGCGAGCCCTGTGCCAGGTCCTCAGGATGGCAGGGGTGGTGGGTGTGAGGGAAATTTCGAACTGTACCTCCCTAAAGTTAGATCTAGGTCTGAAAATGCCTCAACCCCTCTCTCCACCCTCCAGGCCACCACTGTCATTCTGTCAGGGTCCTCAGTCCTTTTAGGAAGGGGTCACAGATCCCCCTTTCCTTGGAAACCCAGGGCCCAGAGCAACAGAGATCCCACCAAAAGTGTGAAATCAGTACCCAGGAAATCCGGGACTGGTAAGAAACATTTACCAAAAGGGGATCTATGTCAGATGTGGCTGGAGACCAATACTGCTACAGAAACAGGTGGGAGGGGAGTGAGGGGGGTGGAATGGAACACACAGAAAAGGAAAAGACAACGGAAGATAGTCTAAGTGACAAGAAATACAGATAGTTGGTGGAGCGAGACAAAGGTAGGGTAATACTGACCAGGTTTCCAGTTTTTCTGGGACATTGGGAGTGCTATTTCATGTCTTGCCATAGGGCTACTTACTGAGCATAGAGCTAGAAAGGCCTGTGACTGATAAAAAAAATATGCTAACCAGGTCTTTCTGGTACTTTCAGCAACTAATCAAAATAGAGACTAGCTTTACAATGAATTCCACAATACACCAGGTAGTGTACAGTCTTAATCCAGGGTTGGTCAGAGAAGGAAGGTCCTGGGCCCGGGAAAGACAGTCTCACAAGGACACCAGAGACGGTTTTAGTGTGGCATCTGCCCACACTGGCTGGGCACAGTCGGGGCTTGGCTGGCAGCTGCTAATGTATTTCAAGGGAAGGGAAGAAAGCCAAAGCATCAGAGATGCTAAAATTGGAAATGAAACTAAACTGACAGTTCACTTTCCTTTGCTTACAGTACTTTCTACAGGGCAAATGCCCAATGAAGCCTGGGCATGGGTGCCAGGCTACAGTCTTGGAACCTCAGAAGCCAACCATTCTATTAACTACCAAAAAACCAAAAAACTGGTAACTAAGGTCTTTAGTCTCAAGACTGAACGTGCCCAGAAAATAACGGTGGCCTCACTCTGGAAAGAAGGAACACCCAACAGCTGTAACGTGGAAACTCTTGCTCGTCCGCAGCTGCAGCAATGCCTGTTTCCTCTAGGTACTGCTTCCGGGGAAGGGTAACAAGGATGGGCAATCAGTCATCTGCTTGTCATTTGAAGGGTTGGGGGGTGGCTAGTAGCAAGAGCATGTGAGTCCATTTACTACAATGGATGCAGGAAAAGAAGACTTCTTTCCCTCCCTTCTTTTCACTTCTGCTCTAGCCCATCCATTAGGAGCCAGAGGGCTGGATGATGACAAAGTGTGGACAGTCCTGTCCATAAGGGTCACTGTTAAAGTGTTCCTGGGGCGTGCATCAGCCATGTGGACAAAACCACCAAAACCGTTCTTTTCACTTCCTGCCTCACCCTGTACCCTTCCATCACTTCCTCTCCCAGAGGCCGTGAGAGAGAGAGAGAACAGGTACTTCTTTCGCTTCCTACGCATCACGAGCTTGGCAGTACTGGCTTCCCCTCCAAGATGTCTCAGAAAACAGAGCAAGCTTGAAACTCTCACTAGGTTACAGTTCACAATGACTTCTGAGTGGTCTTCACAGTTTAGATGAACATACATGTTGAAACGTGGCCTCTGGGCCCCCCAGTCTCCCTCACGTTCTCTCTCTCTCTCTCACACTCACACGCACACACACTCACTCACTCACTCACGCAGTGGGAACGCTGTGCAGCTGCCGGGCTTAGCTGACTCATGTCAAGTACTGCACCACGAGGAACATGACCACACAGGTGAGCAGCATCCCACCGATCATTAAGTACTTGTCCTGGAAAGCCCGCTTCTCGATGAGTCGCATCACTGTGTTGGACAAGCCCAGCATGTTGGCAATGTCAAGGATCCTCTTCTGAGTCCCCTGGGGCAGACAAGGAAAGAAAGAACAGAGGTCAACTCGCTCTGCCCCAGGCTGGTGGACATCATTATGAGACGGGGCTTGACCAATAACGGTCTCCTGGCCATGCCTGCAGCATCCACAGCGCAGCACCCACCAGAGACGGGCCACTCTCGTGTGGCCGAATGACTTTTCATCAAGACGCCAGAGCAATACAATGGGGAAATAAAAGTATTTTCCACAAATGTGCTGGAACAACTGGTTATATACTATGTATCACATGTATGTATCACACACTCACATATTTCTTGTATAAATCATATACATATTTATGTGTGTAAAAACTGGTCACTGATTCATATATACAAAAATTAATTTGGATTATAGAATTAAACATGAAGGCTAAAACTATAATAAGCCTTCTAGAAGAAAACAGAGACTATCTTAAAAGCGGAAAAATGCAGTGTGCATCAGCAGAGGACGGACAGGCAATTATGATGGATCTGACAATGGGTCACTGCTCGGCAATGACAAGGACCTAGCTGCCAACATGTCACAGTACGAGTGAGTGAGGAAAACATTCCTGAGGAAGAAGTCACACACAGAATAGTAATGTGAATACATTTATATGAAGTCCAGTAACAGGCAAAATTAATTCATGGTGAAATAAATCAGAACAGTGGTTGCTTGGGGGAAGGGCAGCCTGCCTTGGAAAGGGCACCAGGGAACTTTTAAGGGTGATGAAAAAGCCATGTCTTGATAGTGGTGTGAGTTACAAAGGTGCATGATTTGTCAAAATTCAACGACCTGTACAAATAATATCTGTACACCTCCCTATACGTGCATAATGCCTCAATAGAAATTCTTAGAGTATTTTACATTAAGACTTAGTCTCTGCTCCCTAGCTCCCAAATCCTTGCTGCTATCAGACTTCCACTCTTGTTGAGTAGAAATCACCTGGACTCTGCTGAGTACAACACGCGGTCAGCACCCAGGTTTACGAGGAGGCTTGAAGTGGGCAAGATGGATTGACAGAAACACAATGGACAGACACCAACACAATGACCCCAAACCCTTTATATAAATGCCACCACCCACCACTGAAAACAAAAGGGTGTTTATTAACGAAACAACAGCCCAAACCACAGCCTATCTTCCGCTCTGCTTTCTCTTTCACTTTTAAGCACGTTCACATTTTTGTGAAGTAACGAATACAAATGAATGCTGGGCAGACCCCAAGCTTCTCCTCCACGCATCACCAACTGCTTCTGTGTGGGTGGCATCTGACCTACTGCCCCATATCCATGTTTTAAATGAACCACACATTAACGAGCAGCTGAGAGAAGAGGCCAGAGGAGTGGGAATTTCACGGGGCACCATGGACAGGAACTCAAACCTACGTTCTGCCCAGAAAATGACTCAAAAGCCTCGCCGAAGAGACATCTCACAAGTCAAACTTGACTATCGCCAGAGAACAGACGTGGTTTTGCCACAACGGTGATGGTAAATACGAGACCCCGCTAAAGATTCTGCTCAGCTCTGAAAACACTGGTTATTTCCTCATCATTTGAAGTTCAAGAATCAAGCTTCTAAAATCACCTAAAGATTACCATAGACTTTAAAAATACTTATACATTTCCAACCACAAATCTCCCCAAACCACGGCCCAGCTCCTTCATGTTCTCTCCCACGGTAATTTCAAACGGTTGAAGCAGAAGTTCTCTGGCAGGGTGGGAGGGGCAGGTGGAGGGAGTCGAGTGGCAAAGACAGGCAGTGGTGGGCACGCAGAGGAAGCGGGGCTGGAAAGCTCACACCCCAGCCTCCGACGGCTGCCCAGGCTCCCTGACACTTCACTTCTGGTGACTGTGAAGGGTGGGAGTTGCTCGCACTCCTCAGTGACTCCAGACTGCAGGAGGAAGCCAGCGTTTGCTTTCACAATGAGCTCTAACCCCCAGGGGTCAAGGTTAGGGTGACTTGCTGAGTCCCGTCCTAAGAGGGTTTTACTGTTTTTCTGAGATACGGGAACAGGGCCAGCTGTTTTCTACACAGAGGGCAGATTAACCTACACGTATCGGTTCAGATTACTGCAGGTGGCTGTTCTGAAAGGGGGCGCCCGGGAGGCTGCCGCGACCACGCTGTAGACCAGCTAGAGCACCGCAGCTGTCGGCAGGAGGTTAAGTGTCACTCGTGGCTCGCCTGACCTTCTCCCTGGTGAAGGTGGCAGAAATGCCCGAAGTCTCTCGGAGCTGACCGGCTCAACACGATCCAACAAAAACTAAGACAAAGCTCACGCTTCCGAGTGACTGTTTCTCACAGCCCAGTGGCTGGCAGCGCCTCGTTCACAGGGAGCCACACCCTGATAAAGGCGCAGTCCGCACCCCATTGTCCATCAGGGCTGATACAGGAAAAGGGCTGAGGCTGAAACATCACGACTGACATCAGAGTCTGTGTTATGTTTCTGTGAACTACTCCCGCAGGGTTAGTGTCTCGGCCAATAGGGTTGGGTTGGGGTAGGGGGTAGGGTTTCTAGCAATACCTGGGACTAAAGAGAAAGGGAGGAGCTGCTGGGGGTCACCTGCCCATGCTCCAGAGGCTAGCTGCTGCTGAACATGCAGGGCAGCCCTGAGACCCCACCCCTGGGGGCCCTCAGTTGTGAGGCGGTCCACAGGGGAGGCCCTACCAGAAAACACCTGAGAGTGAGGTGCTGAAGAACAGCCACATCTTCCTTCCCAGGTGAGTGGGTTCTAGAATAGAATTCCTTAGTCTATTGGTTCCTTTCACAGCAGCGGTCACCTTCCTGGTAAGTTCAGTAAACTGGAAAAGACCTGGATACCAAAGGATGCCACATTATGATTGGGGGCAAGCAACAGAAATACGTAATGACAAAGGGAATTCGGTTACTTTGGACTCACAATAATTCAATGCCAACAGGAAGGATCCAAAACGAAAGGGCTCTGACTCATCATCACAGCATCGCAATTTGGGGACATGTAATCAAAATGTAAATGCAGGCACCAAACTGTCGGATGAGGCCAAAACAAGAGGCCTTCTCCCTGTCCCCCATAATGGCCCCCACCTTCAAGGTCATTCTCTGGGCCCTCAGTCCCTCCAGAATACTGTGCCCGCCTCCAATGAGGTCATCCATGCCGTGGTGAATTTTCTGGAGGGAGGAGTTAAGCTGCAGTGACTCGTCCATGGGTATGGCAGTGTCAGAGTCCTGTGGAAGAAACGCAGGCACTTGGTTAACTTTGCTTGTCGATCGGCTCCTGCAGTCCCACTGCGTCTGACTGCTCTGCCTTTTGGCCAAGGCCAAGCCACAGGGACAGCCAGAGGAAACAGTGCAAGCACCAGAGGAACCTAACAGAGAAGAAAAGCAAACCAAGATCTAGGGTGGCCTCCGTCCACTTTCCTCAGACTTCCACTACGCAAGTCTTGTTAACGCCTGCCTCTCTTATCAGTACCCCGGTCAGGAAAAACTGTTCCTTCGAGACCTCCACGGGCTTCTCTCAAAGGCTCTCTTTGACTATTCACTGACCTAGCTTGTTCCAAATGTTTCTTGACTTGGCTTCCCCTTAATACAGTATTAAATGTTTGCTTTTATTCTATAGCTATTTTATCTGAAGCTTATCCCTCCAATTAGACTGAGACTGACAAAGGACAGAAGAGACTGTGCTTTCTACTGACGGCCAAATGGTGTTCAGATGGGACTGTTCTCCTGAGCAGGCAAGAAATATCTGCACGAAAAGGAAGGGACACAAAAACTATCGACTGAGTACTTTCCACTTTGAATTCTCATTACTCTAAGCTCACTTCACCCTCATCTAACCTCCTGAGGTAGTTAATGCATCATCTCCGTTTTAGAGAGGAGGAAACTGCAGCCCAGACAGGTGGAATAACTTGTTCGAGATCTCAGAGAGCCGGGAAGGAGTCCAGCAGGGCATGGATCCCAGCACTGAGTGCGGAGGCTGCTCTTCGTCATCTATAGGGAGGAACATCAAGACCGATCCTAAGCTCTGACTTTGCACTGAAAGTGAACTGTACCCAGAAGCCAGTCCTGACCAGCCGTAATTCTGTTCTTTCCTGCCTCCTGATAATAATTGTATCCTGTTCTGCCAACCAAGGCTGTTTTCACCCCTTTTAATCATCCAAAAGAGGTTAAACCACCTTTGATGCTTAAGTTAAAAATCATCTTTCATGCACACATTTTCAATCCCCCTTGCTAACACAGGAGTTTCTCACACACTTTATTCTCCGCACCTTAAATGGTGTTCCACATACAGCTAATGTTCAGTGGGTCAAAAGACTGCAGTAGTGAATGAATTAGTTAGAGACTGCAGTAGTGAGTGAATTAGAGACCTCTCTTCATTTGTTAGGCAAGCATTTATTGAATGCCTTTCACATACAAATCTTCCTTCCTCTCCCACTTGAAAAGGTGTAGCTGATGAGCCACTGTCTCTCAGAAAAATGTCTGATAATGCACATGATAGAATAACCAGGAAGAAGTTCATTCAGCAAGTGGGTTTTTATTAAGGGCCCACTGTATGCACAACACCACACCAGGCTGGTAAGACACAAAATAATTCTGAGCTGTCATCTCCAGCCCCAAACACGCCTGACTAACAATCAAAAGCCCACACAACACCTTTCAGAGTGTGGTACAGTTCGTTACACTTTTGAAAGTCAGCTACGTGTACCGCTATACCACCAACACGTCTTCATCACACTTTTGAGTTGTTAATCGTTACCTGACTGCTTACTCTAGAGAAACGGACACTATAGAGGCATGTTCTAAAACACTTGGGGAAATTTACTGAAAGTATGGATACAGCAAAGAGAGTTAAACATCTGCAAGGTGGGAACTGATTTGACTTCTGATGGAAAGCCAGGAAAACCAGGACTTCTTTAGAAAATAAACTTCTCCATTAAGAAAAAAAACTACCCCAAACCCACCTCATTGGGTGGGCTATATTATGCAGAACACGAAAGAGGCCAGTATGCTCCACAGTCATGTGCAGGAAAGGATCCTACTGAGACGGAAGGGCAGGGCCAATGGTGCTCTACAAAATCAAACATGCGAACCAAAACAGGCCACTTTCAAGCAGGCCCGGGTCCAGCAGTCCATTTAAAACAAAATATCTGTTAACAAATTCCTTCCAGATTGCTGCCCAGACTAGGGACAAAAACATTTTAATGCACCTGACACTGGAACCACACACACAGCACAATGGCAACTGCCTGAAGGCAGCTTTGAAATGTGGCCACACTGAAAACGGTCTCAGTCCTAATCATCTGTCTCCATCTAGTCAGAAAAACGCTTCCACCATGTCGACCACGACCTCTCGCATCAGACCAGTCAAACCGGGTAATTTCACCTCTGTCCAATCCCTCACGTTAACTGCTTCCTCTTCAGGTTTATGTTAGAAAGAGACTCCCTGTCTAGGTATAGTCTGTGGCAATGCGCAATTCCACTGTCATTTCCAGCTGGTCTCATCAGTCTGCTTCAGACACCACCTAAAAGGGCGAAGCCCAGAGACCTGAGCTCCAGCTGCAACATGCTGTCCAGTACCTGCAGACCCCCCACCCAGGCACCCGGCTTACATTGGTGGTGAAGGTGCGAGACAGAAGCTCCTCTCGCTGCCTCTCCTGCTGCTCCCTTGTGTATCGCCGATGCTGGAAGTTTCTGAGAGCAGTCTGCAGATGCTGGACATCATATTTTAACTGGTCGACACGACTGGAATTGATAGAGAGAGAAATTATATCCCAGGAACTCAGGGCGGCACAATTTGAGGTCACCAGGCTTTACAGTGAGGAGGGAAGACATTTCCTTACTTCTTCCTATACCGTGCCATGCTGTCCCATCACCCCAACGATCTGATTTTGATCAATAATGTTGAAAATAAAGAGGTAGCTTGTGGTCAAAGTGGGGTTGCGGCACAAGATTCCAGCAGCTTCACTTAAATACCCGCTGGTCTCTGATTCTGGATGCATGACAGGGAACAGGTGACAGGAAACAGGCTCGATGACCTCTTCCTGACCCTCTTGGATTATATCACTCTCCTGGAAGAAGCCCAAGGGCATCTTTGGAGTAAAGCATCAACGTGGTTTCATGAAACTTTTGGGAGCTGAGGCTAGGGTGGAGGTGGTGAGAGCAGTTTCATTTTAACTTCACGGGGGACTATCAAACATTAGATCGGTATTTCATTATAATTAGACTGACTGAAGAGATTAAGAGCACGATTCATTTCAACCTAAGAATGTAGTGGGAGCCAGAGGGTGAACTCCCTGGCAGCATTAGGCTTTAAGTGGCCGTGGGCTTGGACAGAAAAGCAGTACTGGAGGTAAAATTTCAAAATGACACCGATGAGGTAAGGAGACACAAAGCCTCTGAGCCACTAATGTCACAGTTTTATTCTGATAGAGTATCACACACATGGAATTGTGCCCTTTATGGGGACTTTATCTTTGCACAATCACCATTTTTCAATGTGTAAATGGTTTTCAGACTATTCAGTAGTCTCTCCCGGAGAAAGGCCCGTCTTGTGGGCCTGGGGTGTCAGAGCACTCACAGTTTGGCGTTTGGTCTCTTGTTGGGGGGCTCCTTGCTGGACAGGATTTCCAGGCGTTCTAGATGGCTGAATATCTGGTCTATGCTTGCTTGGATTTCGTTTTCTACTACTGCACGAAAGAGAAAAAAAAATAATTGCTGGAAAAGAGACAGTGAACTTAAATTAGAATGATAAATCAAACGTATCTTTTTTCCATATCCAATAGACTCAAAAATATGTATTTCAAAAGAAGAAAAATGCATGCACTATTGAATAATGGAAAAAGTTCAAGTTATACTGAGTCTGTAAATGTTTCAAATATGTATAAATAGTTGTTAATGCCATAACAATGCCAATTTTTAAAAAAGCTGAGGGTAAATCTGTAGAAATAAATTTTCTGGCTTTACAAAATAAAATGAACATTTAAAGGTTGTCCAAATAAAATTTTAAGCAAAAAGCAGTATTTTCTGATACAGAATGAGCTCTCTTTTCCTTTGAGACTATTCTCAGATATAGATTATTAATATCTAGTAAAAAGACAGCCAACTGAATTCCCTACAGTAATGAGGTTAAAAAAAAGTACACAGGGAAGATTAGTAATTGAGACTAGAAAAGAGTTCCCTTAAGGCTTTCCATTAGAAGGAGGGCTGATGCTAGAGTCCCCAAAATAGACCAAATATCAGTAGGAAAGGCCCCGGAAAGAATCCACAGAGGTGAAGATACGATAAACACAGTCATCTTCCTTATCCCTTTGTGATAAGCCGTCCGAATGACCTCTTTTCCATTTCTAATCATGTAACAATGAGACTGTCAGGGAGGCAAACAAAGCCCACGGACAGAAACCAAACTGTGCACAAAGGCATCCAGACTGCTTCTTGCCCCCTAAAGACGTGCCAGTAATGTCATCCTTGTAGGTGAGCTGACAAACCCGGATGAGAACAAAGCAGGGCGCAGAACCCAGAGAAGAGATGCTTTCCGAGGCTGCGGAAAGGAGAGGAGAAATGGGCGTGGTGACAGCGAAGCAGCGAGGTGAGAACTTCTGCAACGTGTGGGTAACCAGCAGTGTCTGCATGACCAACTCAGAAAAAGGACCTTTTCTAACGATAGAAAAAAACCTAAAAAACAAAAGCGGCCCTCTTCTAGAAACAAAACAGGGTGTGGGAACTAAACTAATTAATATTGCTATTCATTTCTAACTAATCCTCCTAAAAGCCACAGTCCTCAGCTCAGAAGAAACGACCAATTCCCGTTAAACATGCCTGACTTTTTATGGAGCACATTCCTCTAAGGACTAGGTAATTAGATTAAGACAGATGGAGGAAAGAACTTCCACTCCCACAGGGCCATGCCAGGTTGAGTGGAGGGGTAATGGAGGATGAGACTCACGGATTCCAAAGGGCACAATCAGGGAAATCAGTGAGTGTGCCACAGGGTTTTCTATGCCGAACAACAGAACTCATTCCTCCCTGAATCATTAAGCCCCTGAGGCAGAAATGCACTCAGGAAACCCAGCCCATTAGCACCGTGTCATCAGAGAAAGGATTCTGGTCTCCATAGTTAATTACTCACAGTGCACAGACTGCTTGTCTGCCGACTCCAGGCGTCCCATGTGAGACTGGATCTGGTGGACCTGCCTATCAAAGGAAGAGGGAGGAAATGGGTGAGACAGGAGCAATCAACAGTGTTTCAGTCGGGAAAGACAATTTTTCTGATGCCAGCATGTAACAGATTTAAACCGACAGCACCACTGAACAGTAAAATTTTATGTGGCATTTTATGCCAAATGTTTTGGCATGGTTTATAATACTTTAACATTAATAATAATAATACTGATAGGCAGCATTTATTGAGTGGTTACCCCATCTGAGACATTCTGCAAAGTCAATAACCCTATGAGTAAAGTATTATCATTCTCATTTTATAAATAGACAACGGAAGTCCAGAGAGGTTATGTAACTTTTTCAAGGTCACATAGCAAGTGATAAACCTCATTGTGGACCCAACCAATCCCACTCTGCTGTTTGACCCAATGTGCTGAGCACTGGTCTGTACTAGGGAGCGTCAAAGGGCGAGATGGAATCCTTGTCCTTGAGAAACAGTGTAATTAGGGATGACAGGCCAAACGGACAAGAAAAGGCCCAAGAAGATTTAAGAGAAAACTAACATGTTTACGCAAACAAATAAGGAGCTGAGGAGCTAAGTACAGCGGTGCCGAGCAAAGACAAGTGAACAAAAGGGCTGGGGCTGAGAAAGAGTTAAGTTGGAGAGGTTTTGTAGGTGAAGGGAGTTCTGAACATCATTCTGAAGGGAGTTATGATTTGGTGAAGGAAGATATGAAGAAAATGATATGCAAAGAGGCAGGCAAGGCAAGACATGTGGAGTACAAGCAGCTTGCCTGCCTGGGAGTCGGGGTCAGAGGGCAGAAGGGGATGAGGTGATTAGTGGGCCATCAGAAGGCCCTCAAAGAAAGGGATCTTTTCTTCAGTCTCTCTCTGCCAATATGAGGCAACCGCCATCTCATCTGGAAAGGCAACACCGTACCTTGGGCATCTGGCATGGTCCCAGACATCAGGCTCCAGAGCACTCTCTGGGGACTCCCCAAGGCTGGGCCAAGGTCACCCTCTGAACCCATCCCAGTGTCCCGAGATCAGTCCTTGGAATTGCTTATGCTACCCGCAACAACTGTCTCCTGGTGCTTACAGTCTCTTGAAGGACCTGCTGAGCTCTTGTATTATCCCCAAATCTTGAGGGAAAGGTCAGCAACCATCTTTCACCACAAGTACCACAAACAGTGACCCCAAATGTACCAACACTAGCCAGGAGCCCAAATCTGGTTTCTCCAGTCTTTTCCAGGGCTTCCCCGTGGCCTCTAAACATGACCCTTGGCACCAGAAGCAAGGCCAGCATTCTAATGACTCCCAGAGTACTTCTGGGCAAGACCCGCGTGCCCTGGGAATCACTACTAGAAGCAACTAGAAATCTACTACAAGAGTCTAAGAAACCAGACTGATACTTCAGTAAAGTAAGCCTGGACATTTTTTTTTAAAGATTTTATTTATTTATTTTCAGAGATAGGGGAAAGGAGGGACAAAGACAGGGAGAGAAAAATCAGTGTGTGGTTGTCTCTTGTGTGGCCCTCTCTGGGGACCTGGCCGGTTCAGTGCCCAGTGGGGTTTTTTTTTGCCCCCACTGGGAACTGAACCGGTGACTCCCTGGTTCTCAGTCTGAGCTCAGTCCACTGAACCACACCAGCCAGAGCAGCCTGGAAACTTTTGAATGGGGCACATGGAGACATGGAGGCAGATGCAGGAATTCGGCTTGAGGTAATGAACAGCTGGTTCAGGGTAATAGTGCAAACAGCTCCAGAGGACTGGATGGTCACACCGACTGAAGGGAGAATTGGGGCTTTACTGAAGGCCTGGATGTAGGCAGTGAGGGGAATTTTCCAGGGTAGCCTAATAGAGCAAATCTGAAAACTGGTGGCACTACTGACAGGAACAGGAACAATGTGATACCACGTCACCTATTAGATTGGCAAATATTTTAAAGTCTGAACACCACTGATAAAAATGTGGGGGAAACTAGAACTCTCATACATGGCTGGTAGGATTATAAACTGGTACAAACACTTTTAACAGCCTTTTGACAATACCTGACAGAGTCAAATATGTGTGTATCCTCTGGCCCAGCATTCTACTTCTAGGAATGTGGCCTCGAAAAGGGAGAGAATAAGTTCTTTTGTCCTTAAATCTATGATCTGAAGCACATGTATGAAATGAGTGCTAACATATGTTATATTAGTCTCTATTTGTGTTGAAATATTTCTTAGATAAAATAACTATAATAGCTTTTCCCAAATGTTAAGAGTCAATGGTTTAACAAGGGTCATTTATTTACTCACTCAGCCATTCATTCATTCACTCATTCAACAAGTGGGATACACAATCACGAGGGTCCACGGGCAAGTGGGGAATAAAACCACAGGTGTGCCTATAAGCGGGAAAGGAGCAATACTCTCAGGATACCACAGTTTATGTTGATTTCAAGAGGCATTTGATACTTTCTCGTGATATCTTATGGTGAACATGGTTTGGTGACATTACAGACTGAGGGACTGATTCCAGTGTTCCACCACAGCACTGCCTTTGGTTCTGTTTCATTCAATACTAGGAAGGAGTCAACTTATGTTTATGGAATTTGCACATGCCTTTGTGCCAGTGTAAGGGGTTAGGATACTGTACAACAAAACAAACATTACCGTTTTCCATTTAGACTAGAATAGGGATTAAAAAGTATTCTGACTTCAATTTTTTTTTTAAGTCAAATGGACACTGTAGAATGACATTCAATTCTGGGGGCCATCTGATAAAGACATCCTATCAATTAAAGGTTTTCCCCAATGGCAGTTGAAAAGGATGAGTGGGGAAGCCTTTAGAAGTCAAGTCATAAAGAGAAACGGTCAAGATAGCTGGTGACAATAAGCTTCTTAGAGAGAGAAGAGAAGAGAAGAGAAGAGAAGAGAAGAGAAGAGAAGAGAAGAGAAGAGAAGAGAAGAGAAGAGAAGAGAAGAGAAGACAAAAGAAAGATGGAGCAGCCGCGGCTCCTCAGGTCATTTAGAGCTGACCTACAGGAAGAGGCTTGCTCTCTGCACGGTACGGGACAACCAGGACTAAAGGTGCAAGTTTCAGGGTGACTGATTTCAGAATAACAAGGAAAAAGAAAAAACAAATGAAAAGAATTATGAAGTATCTCGTGAAGAAAAGGAAAGAAAGAGCCCCTGCAGGTTTCAGCACAAAGGGTGACCAGAGTGAGGTGCAATGAGAGATCCTGCCAGTCCCTTTCGATTCCTGAATTCTATAGGACAGTGCGAGAGATGAGGCCAACACCCACAAAGCCCTGTAACACTCTTCAGCTCACTTTTACCATTTCCTAGGCTAAAAAGGATAACCTTTAAGAGGCTCCAGGGAGCCCTGGCTGGCGTGGCTGTGTGGATTGAGTGCCGGCCTGCGAACCACAAGGTCGCTGGTTTGGTTCCCAGTCAGGGCACATGCCTGGGTTTCAGGCCAGGTCCCTAGCTGGGGGCATGTGAGAGGCGATTACACATTGATGTTTCTCTCCTTCTCTCTAAAAGTAAATAAAAAATTTTTTTAAAGTAGTGGGGAAACACAACTGATTTTTTTTTCATCCAATCTTTTTGCTTCGAACGAACTAGAAAAAAAATAGCCAATAAAATGATTCCAATCTCTACATTTCATGCCTGAGAGGAAATATATGCAAAACAACAAAGCAAGTATGCATGGCATGGTGGGAACTACTATGTGCCAAGTAGAAAATCCGTTTAAACTGAACTGGGGGTTCAGACAACACACTCAAAGCCAGTGAGGAACAGACGCTACACTGATGAGACCCAGGACTGTGGACACCAGCAATCAGAAGTCTTTGCCCTGTCTAGCGAGGGGTCCGTGGTGGGCCTGGGTGATAACATAACTAAGCAGAAACACAGGAGCAAGTAAGCAACGGTCACTATTGCTGATTTTTAAAAAAAGGTCAGGAAAAAATCTCGTAAACATTTTAAACAGAATTTCTTTTAAAAAGTCTATCCATGCTGTCTCTGACTACCACAAGAAGGAAACAAGGTTTTTGGAGTTAAAAGATCTGGTTGAGGTTCTAGTTCCACTATGCACTAACTGAAGGACACTGAATAAGTCGTGTAACTCTCTTATGCCTTAGTTTCCCCAACTGTAAAACAGGGATACTAATAATCACAGTTACTTTTAGGGTGGTAGAGCCAAATGCAACATGAAAATGCTATGTAACCGATGCAGCATCTAAGAGCTTGTTGTTTTAACTTTAAAGTTGTAAAACCATCTGGTCACTTTTACCTCACCCACTTTGCCTCTACTATACAGCATTTAGCCTCTCATCAGAAGGCAAAATAACAATAAAAAAAGGAAAAACTGGTCTTACATAAGGTAAAGTTCTTAAACCCAGCTGCTTATCAAAATCACCGGAAGAACTTGTTAAAAAATACAGAACTTCTTAAACTCTCTCTCTCTCTCACACACACACACACATACACACACACACACTCCAATTTAAAAATGGGCAAAGGACATGAATAGACACTTCTCCAAAGAGGACATTTGGATGGCCAATAAACATACGAAAACATGCTCAATGTCACTAATCATGAGAGAAATGCAGACTAAAACCACAGTGAGATTATCACTTCATACCTGTCAGAATGGCTATCACCAGTAAATCAACAAACAGTAAGTGTCGGCTGAGGATGCAGAGAAAGGGAACCCTCGTGCACTGTTGGTGGGAATGCAGACTGGTACAACCACTGTGGAGAGCAGTATGGAGTTATCTCAAAAAATTAAAAATGGAACTGCCTTATGACCCAGTGATTCCTCTTCTAGGAATACATCCAAAGAAACCTGAAACACTAATTTGAAAGAATATGTGCACCCCAGTGTTCACTGCAGTGTTATTTACAATCACCAAGGTATGAAAGCAGCCCAACTGTCCATCAAAAGATGAGTCGATAAAAAAAAACCTGTGGTACATTTATACAGTGCGATACTACTTGGCTGTACGATAGGGAAACCTCAGCCTTTACCACAGCATGAGCGGACCTGGAGAGAAGTTATGCTAAGTGACATAAGCCAGTCAGAAAAAAACACATACATATGATTTCACCCATATGTGGAATATAATGAACAAAACAAGCCAACAAATGAGAAACAGACTCATAGACAGAGAAAAAAATAGAGCTCCTTGTACTCCAAACCTGTCATACAAGAACATTCCTGAATCAGAATTTCTAGGACTACAGGGGGACAAATGGGGTACCTTCCCAACACTGGGGTCTCAAAAACAGAAGCCTGGCTATTGGCTCCTCTTTAAAGCTCATCCTAACACATTGAGTATAAAATGTTTGTTCTGTTTTTCGTTTTCTTTTCTGTTCATTGTTCGGGCAGTTCAGGAGTTTTTAAGGTACATGACTATTTTAAAGTCATGTTTATCTAATTCCAGGGTGCTTTCAGGGACACGGCAAGAGATAACCACAATTTGGGTTCAAAGTTCCAGTACAATTAATATGTTCAGTTACTGTCACGTCAATTCAGCTACAATCATTAATTTCTACAACTGCAGAAGCTAATTTCTGATGCTCGCAGGACCCTGCGTGTCCTTTTAAAGACACTCAATCGCCAGTATTAAGGAGGTGAAAGGAGCCTTACAGTTTAACCAGCCCAAACCTTACCATGCTATAGATGAGGGAAAACAAGGCAGAGGTCTAGAGCCGGACCCGCACCGGTTCAGTGCTGGAGGAGAAAGGCAGATTAGAATATACTGCAGCATGAAAAACGGGAAACTCCTTGAGGCAGGGCTGTGCTGTCTGAACTGAGAACGGTGCTGAACACACAGCAGTACTGAATGAATGAGTGGTGCACTGCAGACGTCTTAACAGCGATATGCCACGTCTGGCCCACCGCCTGTTTTTGTAAATAACATTTTACTGGAATACAGTCGCACCCATTTGTTTATATACTGTTTATGTCTGCTTTCATGCTGTAACAGCAGGGTTGGGTAGCTGCCTCCGAGAATGTATGGCCTGCAAAGTGTGAAATATCTACTATCTGGCCGTTGACAGAAGTAGTTGGTGAACCCTGTTATAGAGTCCAACAGTAGGTTGCTGGAGGCCTGCAAAGGTAAGTACTTCCTCTACACTCCACAATCTTGTTTGAGACACCGCTTAGTATTTCTCCTCTCCCTAAGTTTACACAAAATTGAGCAACTTAGATTCCTCAGTGGTTGACTACCTGCTAACCGGATAACAAGTACAGCCTGAAACTCTAAATAACATTCTTCTTGAGAATAAACTGGTCAGTCTCCTTAGCAACATCCTTTAACCACATCAACTACCTGGATGAGACTGTACAGATTAACTACGAGGCACACTTAGCCCACTGAGCCTTACTGTTGTAAAAGATCTACCTTTCCTAGTAACATGAGCAGAATTTTTTGTTCCCTTCCTTTTCCAGTTGACTCATGGGTCTAATTGTTTAAATCCCTTCTTATAATTTTTTATATAAAATACGGCTCTCCAGTATAAGAGCAAATTCTGTCATTTTAATACCATTACAAAGTAGGTTAAATATTTTTACCCACCTGAACCAAACACTTAATCACCAAAGTAAAAAGAAACCAAAACACTTAGAAAATGAAAGAGTAAGAGGATCACCATCCTTACTCCTAATGCTCCAAAGCATTTCTTTTGTTGTGAATTCATTAAGGAGGCAAGCCCCTATTTTATTTCATTTGCAGGCCCAAGGAGTGTGGTTTTATTTTCATCCTAACAAAACTACAGCATAAATATTAAAGTTGTTAAAATAGGACTGCTATAGATATACACTCCAAAAAAACGACAACAGGGACTCAAACAGGTTTACACCAATGTTCACATTAGCATTATTCATAATAGCTAAGAGGAAGAAACAACCCAAGCATCCATCGGCAGATGGATAACAAAGTATGGGTTGTGTACACACACAGGAATATTATTCAACCATAAAAAGGGGTGATATTATGATATAGGCTACAACAAAGATGAACTCTGAAAACATATTAAGTGAGTCTTGTCTGGTGTGGCTCAGTTGGTTGAAGCATTATTCCTTAACCCAAAGGTTGCGGGTTCGATTTCTGGTCAAGGCACATGCCTAGGATGTGGGTCTGATCCCAGTCCAGGTCCACATGACCCCTGGTCTGAGCACATACAGGAGGCAACTGGTCAATGTTTTTCTCTCTCCCTTCCTCTCTTTCTAAAAGCAAAGGGAAAAAAAAAGTCCGCAGGTGAGGAAGGAAGGGCAGGCAGAAAGAAAGAAAACATGTTAAGTGAAATAAGCCAAACACAAAAGGACACATACTATATGATTCCACTTGTGGGAGGAGATATCTAGAACAAGTAAATTCAGAGACAGAAATTAGAACAGAGGTAACCAGGAGCTTGGGAAGGGAGGAATGGGGGAGTGCTGCCCAATGGGTATATCAGGTTTCTGTTTGGGCTGATGAAAAAGTTCTGGAAATGAATAGCTGGTTACACAACATCGTGAATGTACTTAATGTCACTGCTTCGTACACTTAGAAATGATCAACATGGTTTTATGTTATGTATATTTTACCACAATAAAAATGAAATAAATCACAGAAGTTCTTTCCAAAATAACAAGATAGGTATGGTCCCTATTACCATAATCAACTACATATCTCAGCAAATTCCAAAACTACAGGACAATATTAATAAAGAATACTACCAAGGAATTTAAATTGGGAAGCTAAATCAAAATTTGATCTTAATGGTAATCTATAACTAGGAATAACAAGTAGTGCTTCTTATACAGCAATTTCTTTGTTCCATAAAAATACGGTCTTTAGTATAAACTAAATCAGAATAAAGGAAAAAAATTACAATGTAGCATCAAGATTAGTGTCAATCAAGAGTGGAGACGGACATCGTTCAGGAACTACGAGCTATAATGAAACTTGTTCTGGCATTAGCCCAGTGATGGATCCTTCCAAATTACTTAAGCTGATCCTGTTTGTACTGCGTATTTTACCCTCAATGCTATCCTGCTACACGTTAGCTCTTTCTTCGTACATTGCCTGACTCTCCAACGAAACGGCAAACTCCTCTGTGCAGGGCCCAGTGTCTCTCCTCGAGCTCTACCAACCCCGAGGACTGAGTTGGCCGGTGCGAGACAAAGTATTGTAACCTATAGGTACGACTTCACCTAGTCTACTCAGCACGTAATCAAGGCCTCGGAGATCTCAGGAGCCATCTAACACAACGTCTCAGGTCCCAGGACAGACTTTGCGTTCGCCATTGAGCTGGACATCCCGCCTACAACTGAGCTCTTCCGAGCTGCCCTCAACAGAGCTCCGGCGGAAAAACTCGGGCTCCACCAGGGCGGAAGCCCCAGGCCCCAGACTGGGAGGCCGGCCTCACCCAGCCTAGCTTCGCCCCACCCGTGCCCCGACGCGGCCCTCACTTGTGAGTTTGCTGGTACAGCTGTTCCATGTCGCGGGCCCGGCAGGGTCCGGCTCCTACTTCCTCCGAACACGTCCTCACAGCCCTCCTTCCGGCTTTCGGCTTCCGGTTTCAGGACCCTATCTAGCTTACCGACCAAGGCTGTCCTCCGCACGCCTTACTGGTGGTGGTTGTTACGAGAAAAGAAAGGGGAACGAGAAAAGAGGCCAGGAAAAAAGGTTAAATGTAGTCAGAGGTTCGGTCTTAGATGGGGGACTAGGAGGTATAGGATTTCGCGGGAGACTGTGTTCAACACTGAGTCAGGCACTGACAAGGGCAGTCTCAGAGTACTGACGTGAGGTCCTTCGAGCGAGGTTGGAAGCGAATGGGCGGGTATCTGCTCTTAGGGAAGAGGTACCCCTGAAGGGTAGGGAGAGTGGCTGCTAGCCTTCGCTTTAAACTGTTTAATTGTGGATCTGGAGAGTTAGCTCTTCACCGGAGTCTCTGACACAAGCTTCTGCTATCTCAAATTTGTCTGCTCATTTGACCGCCCGTTTACCCCACCTCCACACTATTTATCCATCCTGTAAACCCATACTGAATGAGTGGTTACTGTGTTAAGTACGCTGTGGGAGAAATCAGGTTCTTCCTCCCCTCAAAGAGGTCGAAGTCTAGGAAAGGAGATAAATTATGTATACAAATAAACGTCTACAAGGGGGAAAGTCCAAATATATTGAACCGAGCTGGGATTGGCTCTGGTAGTAGATGAAAGGAAGAGTTAATGTAGGAGGTGGCTTTGGAATTAGGACTTGAAGGGTTTGGACACTTTGGCCTCGCCACATAGGCCTAACCCATTTCCATCCCACTAGGCTTATCTGTGGTTCCTCCCAAGGGAGGAGACGTTCCTCTTCCTTTGACAAGTTGGTGCTACTATTTTCCTGTATCCTGGATCCCACCCACTTTTGTGTCTCGAGAGACTGTCTATCCCTGTACATTCTTTCTGTAACATTTTTCCATTTATTCTAATATTTATTTATTAATGAGCACATACTATTACAAGGCATGGATATTAGGTATAGGAATACTATACTAGTAAGACACAGACCTCAAATCTCTCATTTTTCATTTTCTGTTGAGAGGGCTAGTCATGCCCTTGAGCTATATTATCAGGTACAATAAGTGCTACAATTGATACAAAGAACCATTTCCCTGGAGAAGAGCAAGTGTTCAGGGACTTATAAATAACATAAATAGGGCCTTCAAAGATCAATAGAATTTTAATAGTGTCTTGCACACATTGCTACTCAGTAAATGTTTATTGTATTGGCTTGGTGGAGATGAAGGGGAGGCATTTGAAGCTGAGAAAATAACTTGGAACAAAAGCAAATGGGGAAAAGAACATGAGTCTCCTGTGGCTGTGTTTTGGGTGCTTGGGGCAGTAATAGAATTAGAAGGAAATCTGGAGCCAGATCATGGGAGATTGTAAATGTTATGCTTGGATTTTTATTTATAGATTCTTTTTTTATTCTATAGGTAATTGGAAGTTATCAGAGGCTGGATAGAAATGTTAAATTTCCTCCAAGAATGTTTATGCCTATATCTTGTTCTTCCGTGGGCCTCACAACATGCCTCTGACGTGGGTAAGGCAGATGAAGAAATCGAAGTCTAGAGGACCTCCCCTCTGCCACTCGGCCTGTTAGGACTTTGTATGTGTTTAGTCCTTCCTCTAAAGAGAAGAGAACCCCATCCCTCCATCTTGCTGTACTTTTAACTTCTATCCCAATTCTTCTTCTTTTAAGACTAAACCACTTGATCAACCAATTGATTTACATTGCTGACATTTTCTGTGAGTGACTTGCCCTCCAGCCTCTCCTTTGTTCTACTAGAACTGTTCCCTAGGCTCATCAGTGGTCTCTTTTCATGAATCACCATGTACCCACTGAGCTCATACAATACAATGCAAGGGTTGTGTTACAAAGATGAGTAAGACACCTGCTTGCCGTAGAAGTTCTTTATACTGGGAGGGAAACATCTACACATAATTAGAATATTATGTGATGAGTGTGGGATAGAGGTAATGGCAGGTTTTTGCCTTGAGTATGCAGTGAAATATGAATAATAACTCACTGTTGAGAATTTTGTAGTACAGGCCCTGGCTGGGTAGCTCATTTGGTTAGAGCATCATCCTGATACACCAAGGTTGTGAGTTTGATCCCTGGTCAGGGCACATATAACAATCAACCAATAGATGCATAAATGACTGGAACAACAAATTTCTATTTCTCTCTCTCTAAAATAAATCAATAAATAAAAATAAAATTAAAATTAAAAACATTTTTGTAGTGCAAATGTACAGTAATATATCTTCTGGCCACATCTTCTCTTGAATTCTTAGGTGCTAATCACTGCATTCCTAGAACACAATCTCTTTCAGTGTTGACTCCACCCTTGCCTTCCATGCACTGAAACCAGCTGGCAGAGGGGAAGGAGTGGATAGGCTAGGGTCCAATGGGTGGAGCAAGATATTGCGTGCCAGAAATATCTGGCCCTGACCTGAACCAGCTTAAGACTGACCTGGTGGCTCCTCAGGTCACTACATTGATCAAAAGGAAGAAAGGACATTGACTGTAAAAGCGAGTTGGCACTGCAGAGCAATGGCCTTGAGCGGAGATTAGATAGGCACCTCTGGAGGACTGCCTGGCACGTGGCGCAAAGCCTGTGGAGGGGGTGGACTAACCACCCTCACCAGGTGGTAATGGGGAGCCCCACACAGGGCAAAGGATGCTGCCACCCACTGTTCTGGTACACCGTGGCCTGGAGGCAGCCATGTGGTCAGACACAGGCTGGCAAGAGCCATGGCTTAGACCCACACAGGTGGTTCAACCTCAAAGGCCACTAGTGGATTGTCAGTAGCCCAGAGTTCTGAACTCATCCTGTGTGGTATCCAATGCTAATGGGAATCACTTCCAGATCCACAAGTAAGTACTATTCCGGTGGCCTGGTCTTGTGCAGTGCCACAAAAGAAATACTATGCTGGCCAATAGAAGCAATTTGCTTGCCAGCTTGTCCTAGACGACGCTTAGGCATGAGCCCCGAAAGCTTCTCAGAGCCCCTGGTCAACGCACGCATGAGGTGCAGGGTTGCAGAGTATCCTGCAGAGAGGAAACAGACAGGGACAATCCCAACCACTTAGAGGGAACTTAGAAAAATTCAAAAGTAACATTTCACAGTGTGGGGCCCCCCTGAGACCCAGAACCTGGGCCACGGACTCTGCTTGCCTAGGTCTTGGGACAGTATTGGATGGTAGAATAAAGATGGTCTCATATTCTTTGCTCCAGCTCCCATTAAGAGGTCATATAATTCCATTCCCTTTGAATGTGAGCTAGTCTTAGTGACTTGCCTGACCAATAGAATGTGGCAAAAGTGAAACTGTGGGATTTCCAAGGTCATAGGAGGCTTTGCAGCTTCTACCTAGCCTCTTGCAGTACTTCTGGCAGCCCTGAGTCATCTTGGAAGAAGTGTGACTACTCTGAGGCCCTCACGCCGGACGGGCCTTGTCTGCAGGCGCTTCAGTCAATGTGTTCAACCGAGAGCCCCGTCTTTCAGCCAAGGCTCCAGAAATGCAAGCGAAGACACCTTATACCCTCTGTACTAGTCTCTCCACCTGCTAAATCCCACCAGGTGACCTCTGCAGACTCTGTATGAAACATAAGAATTGCTCAGCTAAACTTCTGCCTGAATTCCTATCCCACAAAATCAAGAGGTATAGTAAAGTGGATATTTTAAGCCACCGAATTTTGGGATGGTTTGTTATGCAGCAATAGATTCCCAACCTCAAAATGTTTATCTAATTGGGGAGAGGGGGTTCAGGGCTTATGAAGGGGTAACAACGCAAGAGAAGGTGTGAATGGGTAATGAGTATTAAAGACAATTAAATTCTGTTAGAATGCAGAAAAGGAAGAGATCCCTTTGACTTTGGATGATAAGGGAAGACTTTCTCAGAAAAGATGGGATGTCGGCTGGACCTTAAAATACAAGAAGGGTTAAGACATACGGAGAGGCGGGCACAGGGCATTCCTGGCAAGCAGAGAGGTCAAGTTGGGAAGGTGCAGGCAGTCCCCAGAGGCAGCCTGTGTGGTTCTTCCTGGCTAGAGCAGAGCGGCTCTGCTGTAGAGAAAGACGAAGTGGGAATGGTGACGCGAAGTCACGCTGCAGACGGGAAAAACACTTTGTCTCCATCTTGTGGCGTCGGGGACTGCCTGGAGGGTTTGAGCCTCTAATAATGGAATCAAGACCATTTCTGGGAAATCACTATGATGACTTCATGCTCTCTCCTTGTATTTGAACTTTAAGAGATGTCCCACAGTTCTACTGCTCCAGGATTTGACAAATCAATCCATCGTCAGCCTGTTTGTTCCCTTTATAGTCTGATAAACTTGGAACACATCCGTCTGAAGAGTCTTTTTGGTCTCTCCAATTTGATGAAACCACTCGTATCTCTGAAACTACATTAATCTCTTGTGTTTCTCTGGCCATCTCGATCAAATTGAATAGACAGTTCTGTTACCCCTTCTACCAAACTGTGAGTGGTCCCTCTACTCCCCCAGCCCTGGGTCCGCCCCCTCCCACAGACCTTCTGTTCCTCTTCCCTCCTGACCAGCCCCCTTGCACCTGTTGTCTATTCCACCCGAGCCAATGCTCAAGTGCCACCTGGAATAATTGGTGCCAGCTGTGAATACGTCTCACTGCTTCTACGAAACTGTGAGAGCCTGTTGAAAGGTCCTTGTCACTCCTCAACCACTCCCTTCCCATTCCAATAATCCTCTTCAACGTTGCCCAAAAGATCTTTCTAACAAAGAGATTTGATGTCAGAAGCCTTTTGATAGCTCCCTGGTGCCTCAGACACACACTTGGCAGTCAAAGCTTCCTTACTGGCTGCATCCCTGGTCATTTCCCCCATCCTAACTAGAGTCATTGCAGCTCTTATCACAAGGCCTGTGTGTCCCCTGGCCTTTGCATGCACTGTTCACTGCGCCCCAAGCACTCTCCCCTCTGCCTCAAGCCTGATTAACTCCCGCTCTTTGGATGTCTGGTTCGACCTCCCTTGGGGTGCACCCCTGACACCCAGCCTGGGTTAGAATCCCTCCCCCATGCTCCTCTGGCACCTGGTGCTCCCTCCCCCTCAGCATTTGTCACAGGTGTCTCAGTTCTCTGTCCACTAACCTGAGGGCAGGAGGTATATCTTTCATTCTTGCATTTCCCTGGCATCCAACTCAGTGACTCTAGATGCTTGTTAAATATCTGTTGACTGGAAATGGATTCCTTTTAAAGAACTCACTCTCCCAAGTGTTCTACCTCCCTGCCATTCCAGAAGGCCAGAATTATTTGAAAGTTGATTTTCAGGCAATGACAGACTGCCTGATCAGCAGAGCCATTCTTGTGCAAAAGCCATCACTTGCAATCAGTGCAGAGTGCTAAACAACCTTTTCTCATTCTGCGCTCATAACCACCTGGTGGGAGGCAGGACAGGCTTCACCATCCCGGTTTCCTAGACAGACATGCTGAGCTTCGGAGAGACAAACTTGCTTTCCGGAGCTGACTGTGGGAGAGGGGGAGTAGGTCCAGGCTGCAGTCACATGGCGCCCGGCAGGTAGCTTCTGTATCCTCCTTCCTGTCGACCCAAACAGGGCCTTGCCACAGATCAGTAAGACACCTCTGGCGGTTTCCACTTTGAACAGCAACAAAATCCTAGTCACCCCACCAAAGCCAAAGAAACATAATCTCACTGCCTCTGGGTTTGCTCCCCAACCCCTTCGATTAAAGCTGTGCAGATAGAAAGGATGACATTTCTGAACTCAGGCGCTGCAATGAGCTGAGAAAAACAAGCATCTGTGGCCCCTGCCGGGACCCACCAGGTGGAGGGGATGTTGCCCCGGGTGCTGCAGGAGGTGGGGAGGGGTCTCCCAGGAAGCTGCCCTCCGCGGAGAGTCCATCAGCAAATTGTCTCATGTAGCCATAACAGCCAGGAGCAAGGTGGGGGAGCAGGGTTTTGTCCAAAAAGAGCCAGTGTATTGTAAACATGATAAAAGGGGCTGGAAAGCCCCACTTATCACTGACTAATGTGTCCCCAGGTCATCGGGGAGTTGGACCCCCACCAGCATCCCCAAGCAGTGGAAGAGAATTCCCAATTAACCCCATCTAACCCCATCAGCTGTGAGCAGCACCAGGGCAAAGGTCTGGTTCTCCCTCTTGCTAAGTGATTCCCATGGTCATTAGGCACTCACAGGGCTCAGCACAGCTTCTAGGAAGCCCTTTGCCAGGCTGCAGAAATGCCTCTGAGCCCCTGCTGCTCAGGGCCACACGGATCAGAGTGGGTGTGTGGGCATCCTTGGAAGGACAGGAGGCCTGAGGAAGGCAGCGCTAACATGAGGCTGGGCTAGTTGCAAGGGGAAGAGGTGGTCTAGTTAATTCTTCTGGAGGCTTGTAGGTCAGCACATGCAGCAATGGGTTGGCTTCATTTATCCCTGAGGGGCCCATTGAGAATGGGTCTCTCTGGGAGCTTAATTCTAATGATCTCATTCATTCCTTACAAGCCCCTTGTATGCAGGTATCTTCATTTATAGATGACAAAACTGAGGCTCAGAGAAGTTAAGTAAAAGTGTCCAAGTTACACGGTGGGTGAATGGCCAGCTGAGACCTGAACTCAGGTCTGGCTGACTCCCAGCCTGGCATTTCAGCATCAGTTGGATCAGGTGCACCAGATCCGTATTACAGTGTGAAAACTTCTGAGGGATATTTGGTCAAGTGAGTTCTACTTTCCTCCAAATATATTTTGCCCCATGTCCAGGGAGCCTCTCTTGGTTGTCTGTGCCTTCTTCTTTGGGGCCCCCATTAACCTGGACCACTGAGGCATGGGTTAGTAGACAGGGTTCAGGATTCGATACATAGAGCCTGAGTTTGATTTTCCAGTTTGGTCCGTTTGGCCAAATCAATGAATTCCTGAGCCTCAGTGTCTATCTCCTAGATGGGGACAATAATACCCACTCTATGTATTTCACCATGTTGAAGGAGGATTAAATAAGAAGAGGAATGAAGGGCTTTGCACGGGACTTCAGTGTTAGTTACTGTCACAGTGATTGTCGTGAGACCTCCTGTGCAAGTCTCATGCCTTCAGTTTTGGCCCCCTGGTCTGCCTGCCTCTCCAAGCATATTGCCTTCAAATTCATCTGCCTGACAGACCACTTTATGCACATCTCCCACTCAGGAACCATAAAACTTGCTACTGCTTCTGTAGCATGGAACTCAGCTTTCCTGGCCTGGCCCACCTCCCGCCCCCAAACCTACAGCCTCTTCTTGCTTGGCCAACCATGGGCTCAAGTTACAATCCTACGCTGGGAGTCTGAACATACTGTGTACTCTCATACCTATGGGCTTGTGCTGACTCCTTGAAGTGACCTGTCCCTTCTTCCAAGCTGGCTCGGATCCCGACCCCTCCTCTGGCTGGATTCCTGACCGCCCATCCTGTCGAAACCTCTCTGCTCTCATGTCTTTGCCGTTCCCTGTGCCTCGGCGATCGCCTCCTGGGCATGTTGACTTTGTGTGTGTAATCCATCTCGTCCAGAGGAGATCCCAAGCTTCTTGAGGGCAGAGATCTTGTGTCTTCCAGTGAATCTGTTCACCTGACCTGGGCTGGAGAGGCAGTGGGCCCACAGAGATGTCCTCAGGAATCACTCCCTCTCTGGGTCAGAAAACGGTATCTCACCCTGCCACGTGAGGCCCTGAAGCAGTGGTACTTTGAGGATCTAGCTTACTGGAGAACTTGATATATAAATTGGCATCCATAAATTGACTGGAGGCATGGAAAGCCAGTGTGCATGGGGGGGCTGTTTTTGGCAGGTGGCAACGTTATGGGGCCTGGCGAAGAGTGCCAACGTGGAATCCCTTCCCTCCACTCTTCGGCCCCATAGAGCTGTCACCAGGCCTGCAGGAGCCCCTGCATCACCCCCTTCATCCCCACCATTCAGTGAGTCCTCAAGGTTTCAGGTGTGCAGCGAGAGGCAGGGGTGTTGAGTAAGTTCTTTCCATGCCCTTGATTACCATGGAACTGAGAACCAACCAGCCTGCTCATTTCCCCATGAAGACACTGAGGTGCAAAGAGGGCATGTGATCTGCCCACATCACACAGAGTTCAAAGCCTAGCTGGGGTTGGAACGACAGGCCTGACTCCCAGCCCAGCGCTCAGCTCCCCGCCTCACACTGCCTCTTGGGTGACATTGCCGGCAATGCCCTGCACACAGGAATTCTGGAAGCACAGGCCAGGAACCAGAGCTCACGAGCCATCCCTGCATTCAGATTGCCTTCAACCTGCGAGGGGGCAAAGAAGGCCTCCCAGACTGAAAAGTCTCCGAGGAGGAACCCTCAGCCTCTCCAAGTCTCCCACGCCTGCCGTGCTTTGGCGCATCGTATCTGTTTTTTTTTTTTCTTCTCTTTTTGAAATGAAGGTGCTGTCCCCCTGGCCCAAGCTACGTAGTCTCAGGCTCTGCTGTCTGACAGGCTCGCCACTGGCCCCGTTAGCTAGTAAGCCCTCGAAGTGTGGCTAGTGCAAGTCGGCCTGGGCTATAAGTGTAAGATATACACTGGCTTTCAAAAGCAGGATTAAAAATATATAAAATATCTCAATGCTTTTTTACATTGACTCATGTTGAAATGATAATGTTATTAAAATGAGTTGCACCTATTTCTTTCCATTTTTTTAAGCTGACTTTTAGAAATCTAAAATTAAACACGGGCCTCGCATCCGCAGATGTGCTCTGTTTCTGTGGACAAGGTCGGTCTAGCCTACACCCTGCGGCTCCCCTGTGAGGCCGCAGGGCCCTGAGCATGGGCAGCTGACTTGGACAGCACTTTCTCTGCCCACCCACCCCTCCCAGCCTGAGATCCCCGACTGGCACATGCTGATGTGCAAAGCGGGTCCCCAAGTCTCCAGACTGAACTGCCCTTCCCTTCGGAACTCCTCTGAGGTCCCTCGGACCCTGACTCTCAGAGTGGGGTATGAGGGCGATCGAGGCAGGCTTTCCGTTGAAGGCAAATGGGGCCAGGACAAGAGTGAGGCCAGCCAGGTACTGAGGGCACAGAATGGAAGGAGGCATTCATTCTCAGAAGGTGCGGGCTGACCCCAGGAACTTCACTTGCTGCTCCCCCTGCTCCCAGCTCCAGTATGGTTCCTTCAGCGGAACCGGGCAGAGGCCATATCTCCACAGAGGTTCACAGATGAAGGTGCCACAGTCCCAGGGTGGTCCTAAGAGCCCCTGCCTCCCACAGGCAAAAGCCCCACTCAACACCCACTGAGCCAGCCCCCAATAACCAGATCCGCTGCCAGGGCCTCCTTGCCCCACTTTCGGGCCTTCAGGAGACAAGCTGCATTAATGGCGATAATTTTGCAGCTTTGAAAGGGAAGCGCCCAGGAGCCTGAGGCATGGGGCTAGAGGAGCCCTGTGAGGAGAGGGCCAGACGGCAGGCACCCCTCAGAGGCCTCCATGCTGCTGCAGGCCATGGGCTAACGTGTCCCAACACTGACAGGCTTCCTTGCACAAGCCAGACCTCACAGAGTGAGGGGGGCGCACGAGGAGGGGGGACAAGGAGGCTCGGCAGGAGGGTCGGAGGCTCATCCATCAAGAACCATCAAACAGCAGGGCCACAGGCCTGTCTGAACATTGGGCTTTTTAAAGGGGACTTCTGCAAAAACTTAGCCTCCTAGAATCAAGCACATTCCATTGGTGGGGGATTAGGGGGTCTGCAAGCCAGGCTGGGATGCCCCCCAAGCCTGCTCACGCACAATGCTGGGGCTGCACTCCTCTACACCCTCCTCTCCCAACTGGAGCTGTGGTTAAGGGGCCCAGGGCAAGATAGAAATTGGTGGGGCCTGCTTTTAAGAAAATAGCATACAATTTGAGAAGCTATCTTTACTATCTTTTCTTTTTTTAAATCAGGAGATCTGGGTTGCTGTAGGAGTCTCCAAAGCCTTGTTTGTGCCAAGAGCTGGGGCTGCAGAGTAGAAGGGTCCCTCAGTTAAGAGCGGAGGACCAGCTGTCCTCCCCACCGAATCTAACACCTGCACCCGGCCTGCCCTTCCGAAGCACCAAGGGTCAGCTGACCTCAAGTTCCCTGAGTCCTCACAGCCACGGTCAGGCTCTTGCTTCCAGGTGGACAAGAGCATGGACTTCCCTTCTCTACTTCCCTCTCAGGGGGTGCCCAACTGAGGCTGAAGTCCTGAGAACAGGGCAAAGATGACAGGGAAGCCTTGCTTATCTGGACATCAGAAAAACCTGTGTTCAAATCCTGCCTCAGCCCCCTGCCTCCTGTTGACCTTGGCGGGTTACTTGAATTCTCTTAGCTCTGTTTCTTTTCTTTTCTTTTTTTAGATTTTTTAAAATTTATTTTTATTTTTATAGAGGGAAGGGAGGGAGAAAGAGAGAGAGAGAGAAACATCAATGTGCAGTTGCTGGGGGCTGTGGCCTGCAACCCAGGCATGTGCCCTGACTGGGAATCGAACCTGCAATGCTTTGGTTCGCAGCCCATGCTCAATCCACTGAGCTACACCAGCCAGGGCTTAGCTCTGTTTCCTTAATTAGTAAATGCCACTCTTATGCCCCTGCTATAGTGGAAAGCTATCTGGCCTTGCTTTCAGGAAGACCTCGGTTGGGCCAGTGGCTTGCTGTGCATTTTTGGGTAAATGACTTGACTACTCTGACCTACATTTCCCTTATGAGATTTGTGCGAGGATTAAATGAAATCATGCACTGGAAGGTACTTGGCACGACACATAGTGGATGCTGCTCTCAGATGGAATTCCTGCTTCTGTCTCCTGCCCTCCCTCAATGTAGCCTCGGTCGCTTTAAGAGCTCTTATGGCAGTGTAGTTGCGGCACGGTTATCGGCTGGTCTCTCGAGTGACAGGACCCTATGATGACTCGTAGTGCACACTCGTGCACTACTTCCATTTGTATATGTCAGGGCTGCATATTAGTTGGGAGCGTCAGCTCTGCAGCTTGAGTCCGAACCTGGGCTCTGCCACTTCCTAGACGGGCAATCTCAGGCCAGTAGCTTCACTTCTCTGTGCCTCAGCCTCCTCATCTGTAAAATGGACGCGGTGAGAGCACCTTCCGCAGAGGGTTGTTGTGGGATTTGAATAGGGTAATAGTTACAAAGGGCACATGCTACACGCTATAGGTTGTTTTGTTAGAAGAAGTTAATTGACCAGACTCCCTGCCGGGAGATGCTCACCATCCATCTGCTGGCCCTGGTCCTGCTAGTTCAGGGAAGTCCTTTCTGACCCGGTGTCTATTTTCTTATGGGAGAGGGGAGGGAGCCGAGCTGCAGAGGAGGCCCGGGGAAGGCCTCGGCTTGGCCTCTGGTCCTTGCCTGCCGCCCCGCCCGTCAGCACTGGTCAGAAAGCGGGGTGTGCAGCTCCCTCCCTGGGAGTGGGGGCTGGGCCGGCCAGCCACTCCTCACTGCTCAGGAAGAGATGACAGTCAGGGAACACATTTGTAACCGCCCACGGTCAGCACAAAGGTGGCCGCAGGAGGAGCTTCCTCTCTCGGAGGAAGGGAGAAGGTCAGCGGCCCACATCCGGACCTGCCTGTTCCTCCCAGATGCTGTGGAAAGATGTCCTAGTCACTTCGTCATTGCTGGGCGGGGTCTTTCCTTCACTCTGGGGCAGATCCCTTGGAGGACCCTAGTCTGCAGGGCTGGGCACACACTCACAGGCACACAACCCTCCTCCCCTGCCCCACACGCACATAGTCCAGGGGCCTCGGGGTGAAGTGACCAGTTATGGACTTGTCTGTCTGCTTGACATTCCACGGGGCTGTCCTGGGCCACAAGGCACAATGGGACATGGGGAGTAATGTTCATTGCCCAAGAGGTCAAGGCCATGGGTTAATACTTTGCACCATATATTTCCTCCTCTTTCATTGCCACAGATGTCACGCTGTACCAGGCCTTGCTCTCTGTGTGCAACATGTACACAAGGGAACAGTTCATGACTCAGCAGAAGGACAAGATTCTGTCTTCCTGCTGCTGTGCAGTTGGGCTGGGGGTGGGTGGGTTATTCCAAGCCTCATCTTCACAGGGCACCTTTGGACTCTGTGATGCAAGCTGCCTAAGAAGGTCGCTTCACTGGGGCTGGTGTGGTTCCCCTTATCCAGTGTAGAAATGGAGGCTTTGGGACATGTGGAGAGCTGCTCCAAGACCCCAGAGCTGGCTCCTGTATGATGGGGTTGGGCCGCTCCTGCTCTGTGTTTTGAGAGATGGAGGCCCAGGTAAGGGGGTCTCAGGAGACAGGAGCGCCTCCTGTCTAAGGCAGCGGCAGAGCTCTGCAGGAAACCCCAGGGAAATGGGGCTTTTTCTGAGGTCTTTGCTGGGCAGGTCCCAGTTTTCCTGCAGCCCCAAGCAGAGCTCAGGCCTATATTCACATGAAGGCTTCATTCAAGTTTCCCAAGTTTGAGACTTTTATGCCTCTTCAGTCCATTCTGACCTTGATTGTAGATAAAATAAGAACATAAGAGCAGATACTGGGGCAAAGTTGCTGTGAGAGAGGGTGAGCTCCATCCTTCCATCCATCCATCCATCCATCCATCCATCCATCCATCCATCTGTTGGGCACCCACAATAGGCTAAGCTTAGTGTTGGGTGCTGGAGATCTAGAGGTGAGGTAGCCATGGTTCCTACCTTCAACTTGTTTTCCAGCAAGGGAGACAGAACCAATCAGGATAGAAGTGCCCTGCCTAAAGGGCTTAAAAAACAAGAAAAACTTATGTCACAGAGTAAGAAGGCCACAAGGAGGAGGCTCTGGTATTGGTCAATTCTGGGACTCAGTGCATCGCTGAGAACTCAGGTTTTTTCTTTCTGCCTTTCGGCTCACCTCATGGTGTCAAAGTGTCAGCCACACAGCTGGGCACCGAAGGCCAATACTGCAAAATCTAGTATTTAGTTATTTACAGTGTAATAACTGAAGCATAAGAGGAATGATTTCTTCTTGCAACTCTTTTAAAGAGAGAGAACTTTCCCAAAAGCCCCAGAAGAACTTGGCTTCCACTCCCATTGACTAGCACTGCATCACCTGCCCATGTTTGAATTAATCCCTGGAAGGGAAAAGGGTTCATCACACCAGGATTTACCCCTTACCTGGAGATAGAGATCCCTTCCCTGGGGAGAATGGGTGTCTCATTAGATCTGGGGTTCTTTTACCTCGAAGAAGGGGGACCAGGCTACTCACAGCAACTGTTGGCAACCAGATCCCAGCGTTTTGTGTTTCTCCCCCACCCCAGGATGGGAACACTCGCCTTGGCTTTCTCAGTCCCCTGCTCTGTTTGTTTTTCCCTCTAGACCTCCTGCTTGGCCACAAACTGCTCCTTGTTTGTCGTTAAAACTTGGCCAAGTGAAAACTTCCTGCCACGGATTTTTCTCCGTCTCTCAGTCATACACACGCTATCTAGGTGTCCGCTGAATTCCTCTGGACTACGAGGAACTTGTCTGTTCTAGTGCACGGACCCTCCCCGGCACTGAGAAAGCCAGGTCCTCCCCGGACACCTGTCCCTCACCCATTTCCGATGGGGTTTGCACAGGTCGGCTTCTCCAAGCCTTCATTTCTGCACAAACTCTTCACAGAGCCAGAGACTGAGCTTGATCTAAAGCAAAGGAAAGAGTTGGATTGTTATCTCATTGGAGTCACCTAACCTCGTGTGCTGCATGTGGCCTGACCACAAGGAAGATGCTCACCAAGGCAGTGTTTAGGGAGGGAGGCTGCTTGATCAGCTGTGTCCATCACAGACACCAGGAGGAATCTCAGTGGTAAAAATCTTGCTGCATCCAGCCCAAGGACAGAGTACGACAGCCGGGCATTGTGGAGGGGGAACCAAGAGCCTTGTTGCAAGTGACTCAGGTCTCACTGCATTGCCATGTGCGTTACTGTACTAGATATCTTCCTGGAATCCTGTGTTCCCTGATGACCCTCTGTCACAGGAAGTCCAGAGACCCTTCCCAAAGCAGCTGGCTGCACTAGTTACAAAAATCGGGTCTCTAATGCAGACTGCTTTCTCAGTGTAATAGGGCTCCTCCCTACCTGGGGGTCTCCCCTTGGTCATCCCCCATGCTGTTCCAGCTCCAGCCACTCTGGCCTTCCTGCTATTCTTTAAATGTGTCATGCTTGCTCCCACTTCAGTCCCTCTCCCTCAAATGCCCTCCTCCTATCTTAGCTCAGAAGCCAATTTTTCAGAGAACCCTTTCTTGAACAGCTATATGTATATATAAGGTGTGTGTGTGTGTGTGTGTGTGTGTGTAACCCTCACATCTTTATTTGATTTATTTCATTGCGTTATAGCTGATTGAAAATACACGACTTAGATATTGACTTTTTTGTGTCTACCTCCGCCTACTAGAACAGAAGCCCCTGAGGGCCAGGCGCTGGGCGGTCTTGGTCCCCACTCTGTCCTGGAGTACAGAGCTTGGCCTGTAGATGGTGTTCAATAATGGGTGAATTAATAAAATCTCCAGCCTGGACCACTTTCCTGGGTTGCAATGAAAAAGCAAACAAACAGAAATCTGCTACAAAAGTGCTGAGAGAGATTAGCTACTTGCGGTCTCCCCGCCTGGCTGCGTCCTACGACGCTGAGACGCTGAACACCCAGGAGCGAGCTGACACAGGGAAGCAGGTGCCAGACTCTCTCACAAGTGCTTCTCCTTCACCTTCTTAACCCTCCAAGGCTGACTGCTCCTCAGGGGGCTTAGGACGTGGAAAAGGACAAAGGAGGCTGCGAAGGAAGCATCTTTAACAGCACCGATGCCGGCCCACCCCAGGCACTGTGCCGCGTGTGTAACCTACAGACCGTTGCGCCCATTTTAGAGCTGAGAACTCTGAGTCTCATGAAGGCTGAGGGACTTGTTCAAGGTCCTTGAACTAGTAAAGGGGAGAGCTGGAGTTACACTCTCATAATCAGGCAGAAAAGCCCATGCTCTTAACTGTTCCGTTAGACCACCTCCCTGCCTCCGGGGTGGAAGAATCAAATGAGATAATCAACTTCCCTAACAGTTTGCTAGGATTTTTTTAAACAGTAGCTCTACTAGGGCAGAATTCACATGCAATAAAGTTCATTCTTTAGAAGTGTACAGCTCAGTGGTTTTTAGTGTATTCACAGAATTATGAAACATCATCACTACCTAATTCCAGAACATTTTCACCACCTCCCCACAAATGCCCACACCCATTAGCAATCACTCCCTTCCCCTTCTCCCCTAGCCCTGGGCCGCCACCACGCTATTTTCTGTCACTCTGAATTTTTCTATTCTGGGCGTTTCATATAAACGGAATCATGCAATCTGTGGTATTCTGAGGCTGGCTTCGTCTACTCAGCACGATGTTTTCAGAGCTCAGCCGTGCGGTAGCCTGCACCAGTACTCCATTCCTTTTGATGGCCAAATGGTATTCCACCGTGGGGACAGAGTGTATTTGCTTATCCATTCACCTGTAGGTGGACTCTGGTTTATTCCCACCTTTTCACTATTATGAATACTGCCGCTATGGACATTCCTGTACCCGTTTTTATATGAACATGTTTCAATCCTCTTGGACAAATACACAGGAATGTCATTGCTGAGTCATACCGTAACTCTACGTTTAATGCTTTAAAGAATGGCTAAAGAGTTTTCCAAAGCCGCCGCCCCATTTTTGTTCTCACCAGCATGAAGATTACAACGTCTGAGGTGTGCCAGGTGCTGCTGCTGCTGCTGCTATGGTCGGAACACATACCTGTCTGACCCGGTGGAGGCTGGCTCCAGTAGACAAGGGGCCTCTCTGAATTTCGAGGCTCCACAAGGCAAGGGCCCCTGTGACTTTATTTCGTTTGCTCATCTCTCCCTTTGGCCTACTTTCTCCTGGCTCTAGCTTCTAACTCTCCTCTAGCCCTGTCACCCCCTCAGGTCTCACTGTGCCTTCCCCATACACAGTCAGCTGGCTGGAGACCCTGGTGGGCCACAGAAGAGGCCGGTCTTAGGAGAACAGCCCTGGACACAGACCAGGGGGAAGTAGCCCACTACCTGGGGGAAGCCTTGAACTTAGCAGTGGAAACCCTTGGGGTACCAGGCCAAGACACTCCATGGGAATTATTTAAAATGTACAACTTTTAAAAATCAATATTACTAAGATTTCCGTTGTTAAGAGCTTGGAACTTTTTCTGTGGGCATTTGAGATATTCTGAGCAGTGCGTGCGTTTGTTGGAGAGGGGAAGGTGGGGAAGTGGAAAGAGAAAAGCCTTTCCCCACATTTTTCCTGGGGTATCTCAGCAAGATGGCAGTGGTGGCCTAGGCTGAAATGCACAGAGAAAATGTGGACCTTTGGGTGGGTGGAATGGGGAGGGTATGATTTAGGAAGGCCCTGGGCCCAGGGGCCCATTCCTGATGATGTTCTGCTCTGTCTCTGGGAGATTAGTGCTGCCTCCTGCAGGAAGTCCTCTGATCCTACCACCTGAAGTACTTTCTGGAAAAAGAGACCACATTAGGAGGCCAGGCACTGCCTCCCGTGCAGAACAGGCCCCACAGAGGGACAGACACTGGGTATTTGATAGTCACCCATATGACACATATCACTTTTTGTTTTTCCCTTGAGAAAGTTTATAGTAAAAATCCAGGACCCGGGTAGTGAGGAACGCTTTGGTTCAGGCCGTGGAAAAAGTGGCCCAAGAGTCTCTATGACATTTCACTGCCAAGCAGAGTCAGTAAATGGAAATACACGAGAGCTTATACAAGGAAAGCCCGTCACTAGGTGCCAGCATGGCCTTACTACAACATTCCTCAATTCAATTCAAGTCCAAGGATGGACTAGCCATCAGTGACTCTGTGGCTCAGCTGACTGGCTCATGGTGACTCCAGAGTGCCAGTCCATGGCAGTCCTGGATGGGCTCCTCTGGGTTTCTCAGTGCCGGTGTCCTGTGGGGCTAGATGGTTCCAGGTGTCAACAGCACCAGGCGAAGATGGTCCTGTTTATGCCTCTTGGAGGCAGTGGCTCTAGACTTGGTAGCCCTGGGCAATCAGGGTGTTGGGGGCCCTGTGGTACTAGTGCTGGAGGCCCCATAGTTCTAGGTGCTAGTGGTCTTTGGCACTAGGTGACCCACGAGTCTTTGGGCCCTGGCTGGAGCTGGTCAGAGAAAAAGGGAAGAGTTGCTCAGCCAGAATCGCCCCACGCTTCTGAGGGGCAGTTCCCAAGCCTGCGTGGTTAAGCCCTGGGCCGCAGCAACCTCTGAGCTGAACTATCTGGAAGGGACAGTCACCATGCACAAGTTAGTTATTATAAGTCACTGGGGGGCGGGGTTGGGGGATCCCAGCCAGCAGTCTCCGCACTGACCGGTGGCTGAACCCAGCTGGGCTCCCTGCCCTGGAAGCAGGGCGATGCCTGGGGACGGATGGCCCTGTGTCCTCTTAGCCTGCCCCCATGGGAGCCTAAGGCCACCTTCCAGTGCGCTCTGCTGAGGTGTAGGAAGGGGCTGCCACTGAGGAAGGTGGGATCCAGCAGGTCCGGGCAGGTCTGCTCTGCCGAGGCTGGGCCCTCTCCCGGGTGGCTAGGGCACCCAGAGCAGGCAAGAGAGCACGTCCCAAGTGCTGGCCCCTGCCTGGAGGCCCAACTAATGACCCTGTGTGCATTCCGGCCTGCATCAGCAGGGAATTGGCTGAGGAGGCAGCCCCATTAGCTGGAATTCTCCCAATGCTCACACATCAGAGTGGAGGGGGGAGAAGTGAAAAGTTGAAAAAGAGCTAATTATCGCTTTTATCAGAGCGGGTGGGTTGATGGGTCCTGCCCGAGGGCAGCTGGGGCTGCATTAAAGATTAAACGCCAGGTAGGGGGGAGCAGGGCTGTCATTCCACAGGAGGGAGGCCTGCAGGCTGCCCTATGGAGACCTGGTGGCAGGCGGCAGCCTTAGATCTGTCAGGCGAGCCCTCCGTCCCAGCGCCCACCATGGCCACATTCCACCAGGGGTCCCCGACGGTGCCCCGACACTTCCGCCTGCCATGGTGGGGAGGGCAGCGAAGGTCCATGTCTGCTCCCTGAAGGGGTGAGGGGTCGGGGCAAGCCTAATTATCCAATTGGTAGGTTTCCTGGCACCTGTCTTGAGGGAACTGAAGTTATTCCTGCACATCACCCAGTGACCTGATGTGTAGAACCTCCATTGGAATTATAGGAGGCCTGGCAAGCGCTCAAGGTCAGGGAGTCTGCTCTTCCTCGTTATTACAGAGCAGGAGCAGGGGGCCCAGGGAAGAAGAGGAACTCAGTCAGTCACATTGTTGTGTGGTCAGGCCCACGAGGTTGTAAGTCCCTTGAGGATGAGGCCTGCATCTCCTGTTCTTGTCTTTATACCTGAAGTTTTGAGGTTGAAGGAGGAAGGGGGCTTAGTAATCAAGGCCCAGGAACTTCATTATTGTCACTCAACAGTGTCTGGGACATACTGGGTGTTCAGAGAGTGTTTTGTTAATTGGTTGTAGAGATGATAAAAGAGTGACACCTAAGAGGGCACCGTGGCCATCTGGATCACTTTCCAAATCTTGGGAGCTAATGCATTGGCCATGATGTAGATGAGTATCACAGTCTTGAGTCACCAGGACAAACCAAGGCCCAGGTGGGGACTGGGGTGCTGCGTGCAATAAGCAGGTGGTGGCAAGGCAGCCAGCTGTGCCAATTGGCTGTACCAGTCTTCATTTTGTATGTCTTGTCATCATGACATCTGTACCCCACAGAGGCCCCAGAAGCATGATGTCCACTCACTGGCCCCTCTGGGGACCCGCAGCACTGTGTGGCCAGCTCAGCTCTCCTGAGGGTCAGCCCCTGCCCAGGAGAATTAATTAGGCTCCTTGCTTCCTTTTTCCCTCTCTGTCCTAGAACTCAGGGCCTCTCTGGTTTGGTTTCTTCAGGCTTCCAACCTGGACTCAGAATTTGATGCTGTTTTTACCTCTCCTCATGCTGAGAAAATCCTGAAGTGACATGGAGATAATGACCTGCCCAAGTCAAGGGGACCCTGGCCTTCCCAGAACTTCCCATACACAGTCTCACAGGCAGACACCCTTCAACCCAATGATCTGGACTAGGCCAGGCTAGTAGAGCCCCAATAAGTGTCTGGTGGGTGGGGATGAGTGTGTCTGAACAAGGATAGCCTAAAAGGATCTGGGGTTCAGGCAGGACCACAAGCTGTAACTGCACTGGCCACATGGAAATTCTGATAATCAGGCCAACACGATGCTGGATTGCTGTGAAAGATTGGAATGCAGCAACCTGCTCCCACTATCAGGTGTTTTTTAAGAAAGTTCAGGTAGTTCTTCACTGAAGGAGAGAGGGGAGGAGGAATGAAGAGAAGCAGAACAGAAGGAAGGAAGAGGAGGAAGAAACTTCTCAGGACCTGGGGTGGATTAGAACCAGACCTTGCTCAGAAGGAGCTTGCAGCCCAGTATGGGGGAGAGAGAGAGGTGGGTGCACAGTTGCCCACAGTGCATGGTGGTCAGTGCCAATGTCAAAAAGAAAAAAAAAAACAAACATCTGGTGGTGGGAGCTCAGAGGGAGCGATTCACTTTGGGAAGTGTTGGAAAGTTTTCTGTAGCTGAGTTTTTAAGGGTTGGGTAGCAGTGAATAAGGTGAACAGAGGGACGTAAGTCATTCTCAGCGGGCCTGGCAGGAGTAAAGGCAGAGAGGCAGGAAGATGTGACCACACACAGGGAGAGGGGAAGTGGTTCAGCTGCCTGGGGCGTGGGGCACCTTGAGTCCCACGAGGGCCTGGAGATGTGAGCCAGATGGTGGGAAAGGGCTGAGGAGCTCACCTGGGGACAGACGACTGAGGTTTACAAGCGGGAGTATGTGACACGTCCAGCCACCAAGAAGTGTAAAGGGAAGGACTTGGAAACTCTGGGGACAGCATTAACGTTTACTAGAAACAGGGACCACTTCTTTTGGACCCGAGAAAGCTCTGGAGTCCCTGGAGCCCCTGCGGAGGGTGGTCCTCTGTCCCTGTGAGCAGAGCACTGAGAAGGAGGTGGACCCGGTGGCAGGGCGCGGCCGGGCCGTGTGTGAGGACATTTCTGGCTGGAAGGCTGTTGGGCCAGGTGAATGGGAGGTATTGCATGGTAATTCTCTCCCTGGTGTTCTTTGCAGGCAAAGTGACATCCTGCCCACTGAGCGGATGGACTGGAACAGGAGCAGGTCAGAGGGGCTCAGATGGAGCCCCTTGGGTACCCAGTGGAAGCCTCTCAGCTCCTGGGGCAGCACTTCTGGGAGTGTTGCAGAGAGCAGGGGCACATGACGATTCCCGTCCACTAGAGGAATCAGAGCCCAGTGTCCCTGCTCTGCACCTCTGGGCCCTGGAGACCTCGCCTTGAGTTCCTGAGCCTCGGTTCCCTTATCTGCAAAAGAAGAAGAGTCATACCCAGCTTACCTTGTTGGCTATTGCATGGCTCGACGAAAGCATAAAAGCTACGGAAGACGCTTTGTACACGGGAGTGCCTTACACAAGGGTTAGGTGTGATTATTAACACATAACAGCTGCATCACAGGGCAGAGAAGACCCAGACACGAAAGGTAAGGGGCCTGCGCCCAGGTCTGTTAGGGGCTGGGGCGAGCCAGGGAGAGCCCCTAAGACTATGCTGGGGGCCTCTCTCCCCGTCAGATGCTGTGCAAGGAAACAGACCAACCTGACTTCACACCCCAGTTTTGCCCTTCCTTGCTGTATGACCTCGGGCAAGGCACTTCATTTTCTGGGCCTCGGCTCCCTCACCTGTCAGCGGTGAAGGAAGAGCTCATCGGGGGGCTGTTGTGGGAGTAAGGACAAGGCCTGCCAAGTCCTGGCACATGGCTGGGCCGCTGAAAATGCTCGTGGAAGTGGCTGTTGGTTTGTCTTCCTTTGCTCCCGGCACTTGAATGCCTCCCACTCCCCTGCTCCTGCTTTTGTCTCTCCCTGCGAGCCTTGCCCAGGGTTCCTGGGAGGTACTCCTGTGTCTGGTGTGGTCCTTGGAGCTTGGGCCTGAGGAAGGCGAGCTGGTAGTGAGGTCTGAGAAGGGCTTCCAAGGACGAGGCCATGCTGAGGAGGCCACATCTGTGGCCAAAGGCTCTGGACCTCCACCCAAAGCTGGGTCCAGTGGTTTTGCCAAGAGCTTTTCTGTTGCAGAATTCCACAACCCTGGAACTCCTCTCAGAGTGGTAAGTGCCCAGGACACAATCTGAAGTGTGAGTCCCTCAGTCACAGGACACTGGGATGGGAGTCTACTGTAGGGCAATGAGGCCGAGACTCCGAGACACCGGCTCCATGGTGGCCTGAGCACAGCCCAGGGAGGGGCTGTTCCTCCCAGTCCCTCCCACCCCAGCCCAGCCCCATCTCCCATAGGCAGGAGTCCGGGAGAGCCCACCTGGGGAACTCACAGACCTGCCCTCCCCCTCCCGAAGCCTCCTTCAGCAGGGCAGCCCTTGTCCCTCATGGGGCGCTTTAGGCAGAGCTGGGAAACCACAGACGTTTTAAGCTGAGCTGAAGGAACATAATGGCCTCAAATCTGAAGTGACAGCAGCATTATTAGCCAGCAGAGAGCCGCAGGAGCTGCAGGACAGCAGGGAGGGAAGAGGAGAGAGGAGGAGGAGGAGGAATGGGGGACAAAGAGACAGAGCAGACCCCAGAAGGAGGCAGGGCCTGCGGGAGGGAGACTCAGGCAGGACCCAAGCAGTGGCGTGAAAGGGGCTGCCCAGGAGTCCGGGGGCGGAGTGTCCCAATCATGGCAATGGAAACAACACTAAGAGCAGCTAAGGCTTGTTTAGAGCTGCAAAGTGCCAGGCACTGATCCAAGCACTCGTATTAACAAACGTAATCCTCCTGACGTGGGCGTCAATATTACTACCCTCATTTTACAGATGGTGTCCAAAGTACAGCACAGAAAGGTCCGGCAACAAAGAATGCTGATCCCGGCTGCAAGGCTGGGGTCTGCTGCCTGCAGAGGCCTTCTTCTGTTCTCTAAAGGTCAAAAGTTAAAGGCCTTACTCAGGGGTCAGTGAGAGGCAACTATCACGTTTGGGCTGCGTGGAGTCCCTGCCTGTGGGATTTGGAAGGGAGGAAAGGCTGTGAGCTCAAAACCGCCTCTCAGGCACGGACGATGATGGCCAGATGAGTGCAGGGCCGGGGGGCACAAACACAGAGGTCAGAGGACGTGATTAGCCTTTAGGAGTCAGAGGTCAGAGGTCCATTTAGCCAACCAGTGGCAGGAGGCTATGACCACGATGGTTGGCTTGGTCCCTGCCGAGGTCATGGTGAAGCTATAGGTTAAGGTGTGACTTCTGATTTCTTCCAAGAAGGAGTGAGGGAGCACGGTCACCAGCTGGCCAGCCCACAGCCTGCCCCAGGGTCAGGGCTCTTCCTCTCTGGCCCTGGCCAACCCCTTGGGAGACCTGCTGAGTTCCCTCCGGAGGGAAGCACTTCCTATTGGGCTAAGGCTGTCCCATCCCAGAGGGCCTGGTTCCAAGTGCAACACCTCTAAGTGAGCTGTGTACCCCACCCCATCCTGCATCTAGATATAGTCAACCCCTGACCATCCGGCCTCCCTGGAAATCAGATTTTCAAAATTGTATTGATGTCACCGTGCGTTCTAAGTCTAGGACACAAATAAGGTTTTCGTCGCGCTCAGTTGGCTGCTGAGTCGAAGGAAATGGTTCGCTTCCTGTTGCAGGGAAGGGCTGAGCAGGCAAACAGAGAAAACCTGAGGCCTGGGAGCTCTGCTTTGGGGCCAGGAATGGCTAAGAGGCCACCTGGGATCAAAGCCTGACCATGTGACCTCATGAAATGATCTCATGAAGATCACTTGACCTTTGCCTGCCTCGTCTGTATGTACTGAGAGCATGCAGCTCCACGCTCCTGGTGGGGTGGCTGCGAGGAGGAGGCGTCAGGGCATCCTCAGTGGTCACAGTGCTAGTTTCCGTTGCCACACCACACAGTGGAGGGGGTTCTGTCCCTTCCCAGCGTGGGAAACAATTCTCAGTCTGTGACATGTGATGAAACCACCTGGGAAAGCTGTCCCCTGCATCAGAAGTCCGGCGTTGGTTCAGTCCTATGTCTCAGGGGGGCTGATTCTAGAAGTGTCAACCTCCGCCCCCGAAAAAGGGCTCCCTCAGCTCAGGCCTGCTCTCCGCCTTCCTGCACCTCGCGCTGGATCCGCAGGAACTGTAAAACATCGCAGCAGTGCAGGGAGCTCCTGACACCGCGGGACTTCAAGAGGTCCGGGAATGCATTATAGAGTCAGTGGCAGCCCCTGCCGGTGGCGGCAGTGGGAGAATAATGGTAGCCGTGGAGACCGTACATTGAACACATCCTGGGTGCCAGGCACCTTCTTAGAAGGTGCCTCGAACCCTCCAAACGGAGGCTGCAAGGCTGGTTTTATCGCCTCACACTCTAACCTCCCCCTGGCACCTGCGCCCCTCCCCCTCAGACTCCTCGCGGTTCGGGCTGAAGCTGGGCTGTCACTCCTGGGGGTCAGGGGTGGGGGCGGGAAAGGCTCTCTCACTTCCTCTAGGCCAGCGCTGCCCCCACACCCCTGCAGCGTTCTCTAAGCACTCTGTACTTACCCCTTGTGAACACTCATCACACTTTATACTGATCCTACTTTTTATTGCATTTATTTTGAGGGGTAAGACATTCACACGGTTCCAGTCCAACAATAGCACCCAGGCATACAGTGAGAAGTCCCACTGTTCCCGGACCACTGGGTTCAGCCGCCTGGGGCCACCAGGGATGTCAGTTTCCTCACCCCCAGGCGTGGTGACTGGTTTATCTGTCTTCTGTCCTTTAGGAGCCTGTGCCTGCCTCGTTAACCGCTTCATCCCCGGAGCCGGGCATGGAGCCTGCCACACAGTAGGGGTGTCTTGTATGTAATCTGTCCATCTATCCACCTAGCTACCTATCAGGGGACATCTGTAGGGAGGATTTTGTTGTTGGTGGTAGTTCGTTTGCTTGCTGCTTTCATGCCTGAGGCTCAGAGATGAAAGGTAACTTGCCCATTTGGCTCTGGCTCCCAAGACAGGGCTTGCCTGGGGACTCTGTTTACATGAATTTTAAGGACCACCTGTCCCTCTTTCTTGGACTTTTTGACCATCCTCTGTGAAACGAATCCTGATTTAATTGTTTTTAGTTTAATTTTTTAACTGGGACAGAAATAGTCACCCTCAATAAATGATCACAAAGCAAAGAGCCAAGTGTCAGGAAACAGAGCATCACCCCACTTCTGAAGCCCCTGGTGCCCACCCACTCCTGACACCACATTGTGTGCAGGACGTCGCTGCCGCTGCCACTGCTGCTGCCGCTCACCTGGGGCCTCCATCTCCTCATCTGGAGAATGGGAAGGCCCTGTCAGGCCTGCAGTTCAATGGATTGTTGACATCTTCTCTCGTTTCACCCCTTCCAGCTGGTACTGCTTTATGCCGGCACTAGGAGGAAACGATAGGCTCGAAAGACTTTTGATTAAAGCGACTGCTCAGTACCGATGCAACAGTTGCATGAGGTGGGTCCAGACAGTTCTTCCACACCGGCCAATCTGGCCATTTCCCTAGCTCTGGCCAAGGGTCAAGTACACATAGGACCTGCCACAGGTCCTCTGAAGAGCTACTAGGAAAGGCAGGAGGAAGTGGGAGGGGGAGAAGCAGGTGGAGCTAGGAAGTGATTACCACCTTGGAGAGGTGGGGTGGCCCAGGCACCATCTTACCTAGGGGACCAGAAGGCTGCCTTCCAGCTGCCTCAGCTCATTCCTGCCTGGGGCTGTAGAGAGCAGCCCTTACCTCATGGAAGCTTCAGGTTCAAGTTTCTGCATAACTTTGTTCTTGGTGGTAGCCAGGAACTCTGGGAGTTGGGAAGAGGAGGCAAGAGGGAGTGAGGGGAAGGGAAGGGAGGAGAGGAAAGGGCAGGGTGCTTGGCCAGTGAGGAGCCAACGTGTTGGGGAGGGACATGGTGCCTGCTGACACGGGAAGTGAGCTGGGGTAGGACACGGCTGGGGAGTGCAATGCAGAAGGGGAAACAGTATGGAGAGAAAGATTCAGAAATTCATTCATTCATTTGTCTTTTCACTCATCTATTCAATAAAGATGCCAACATTGAAATAATTGCTAATCAAGGTATATGCAAAATGCTAAGAAAATGTAAAAGGAGCAAATAACAATTCGATGGGTTGCAGGAGTAGGAAAGTTAGGGGAGTGGGCCAGTGTCGCTGAAGATATTTAGGCCAAGCCATGAAGCAAGCAAAGGCGAAGCCAGCCCCCAAGTCCTCCTCAGCTCCATGACCCATCTCTTCTGGAACCTTCAAATCCTAGTCTGGCTGTTGCTCTCATGGCTTTGAGTCCTGGTTCTGCCACATACTTGCTATGTGACCTCAGGTAAGTGATCTAACCTCTCTGAGCCTCTATTTTCAGCCATAAAATAGGGATGATACCAGCTTTGAGGGTTGTCAGGAGATGCATGTATCTCAGTGATACGTGAGAGGTACTTTGTGGGGCACCTGGCACCTGTATAGGATGCTCTCCAAACAACCTACTGTGGGGATTGTCAGCACTGGGAGCAGCAGCAACTTCATTTACCATTTACCCTACTCTGGGCCTCTGTCTTTGGTCAGGGAGGAAAGCTGAGGCTCTTCCCAGCATCCCCCATCCCTGGCCCCCGGCCCTTGTGGAAACATGAGAAGCTGAGCTTGAGGATCTAATGTGTGCCCCCCCAAGCCCCTTAATCCTTCCTGAACTTGGAGAGGGGGGGCGGCCCTGCTGTAACACCTGCACGGCTCTGACATCTCCTGCCTCTGGGCAGAGAAAGCAATTTCAGAAATGACATGTTGCCAACAAGCAGAAATCAGCTTCTGAATTAAAATGTGTCGGCATCAGGTGACCCCAGGCTCGGAGGGCTGGCTGCATGAAGACAGCTGAGATTAGGGGCTGTCAGCCACAGGAGGGGCTGTGTGGGAAGGGGTGCAGGCACCCAGGGGGCTACTGGTGGCCGCCCTGGACTTGTTTGGACAGGGGGGCAGGAATTCGGATGCTGGGTCAGGTTCTCTTGTGGCTCCGACCAGTTTCCACCTCTCAACTGTCCACTGTCTGTGGTGGAGGCGGGGCAGGGAGAGGCAGGGACTCCTCCAGGGCTCCAGCACGTAAACACACTAATGGGCTCGAGAGAGAGAGCCAGGGAGGAATGTGGGCCCCACAGGCCCTGGGGACTCAAGGAGGGATGGGAGTAAAGGGGATAAGAACCCAAAGGGCTGTCAGCTTCAGTACTGCAGGTATGCAGGGAGGAGAGAAAGGGAGAGGGAGGGAGAGGAAAGCAAGGAGGAGGACAGAGGGAAAGGGAGGAAGTACCACCAGCCATACCAAATCCTTGCCATTCCCTGATGCCGCTGCCTCCCTGGGCCTCAGACCTTTGCACAAGCCATGCTTTCCACGGCGGGACCAGAGGCATGAAGGGGCTGTTTCATTTCCAGCGAGCCCTGTTGCTTATTGGGGGACCTTGGGCATGCCAAAGGAACCTCTCTGAGCTTCAGTTTTCTTACCTATAAAATGGGTTCGTGGCTTTACGTAACCCTACGGTGGTCATAGTGGTTAACCGAGATGATCTGGGGAACAACACCTGAGTTCCTGTGCAGTGAGGTGCCCCTCATAGGGCTCGTCACCTAGTGATCCCTTTTCCTTGCCTGTGACTTCCCTGAAGGCCCAGCCTAAGTCTTGTCACCACGGCACTCTGGCACATGCCTGGCACACTCTAGGTGGGCACTTAGTTTGCTGAGTGATCGGTTACAAGAAGGCACACCAAGTGAGAGAGGTGAGAAGTGACAGGGAAGGGTGGGGGGTAAGCAGAGGACCCTGCCCCATGGCTCTCTCTCCAGAATGTCCCCACACTGATCACAGATCATTCCTCTGGTCTTTGACAGACTTCCTTCCGGAGCGGGGGGTTGGCAGGCTGTGCTGGATACCTAGACGGTGACCATGTTTCTTTCCCCTGTGGGAAACTGGACATATGGGATCATTCCATGTGTCTCTAGGTGTTGGCAGAGGCAGAATAATTGACCTTGGGCCCATCTCAGGGGCTCCAGGGCTTGGGGCCTCCACAGTCATGCTCTGCAGAGCTGGGAATCTGGCAAAGGCCAGAGCAGGGCCGGTGGGGATAGGGGGTCGTCAGGGGTAGCAAAGAGGGAGGCTGAGGCACTGCTGAGCCTCTAGGGCTGGACGGAGGTGGTCCAGGGAGACGGCAGCAAGGCCGCCTCAGGAATTCGAGAGAGGCATCTCCCTCCCCTCGCCCTTGCCATGGGTCTAAACGTCTCCCACAACTGCTGCAGCAATTCTGCTGGAAGATGGCTCCGCTTCACACTCCCTGCTCAAAGCTGTCACCAGAGAAGAAACCCGGGGGTTTGAGAAGAGGGCAGTGGGTGTGAGCTCAGGCATGAGAAAGGCCCGAGCTTGGAACTCAGCTCTGCCACTCACTTGGCAAATGATTCCAGCTCCCCGAGCCTGTTTCCTCATCTGTGAAATGGAATAAGAATTCTTATCCTGCAGTGTGATTGTGAAGATTAAAAGGAATGCCGTGGGGGTAAGGAAGAAGGGAAATCTCTTCTTTATGGCTAAATAAAATTAGGAATGGCAGAATCAGGGAATCACCACTTGCAATTGATTTGGGCAAGGATTCCCAGTGGAGGGTGAAACTGTTGGGTAAAATGTTGGGCCACAGGATATTCCCACAGTCTCAGAGCATCGCCCCATGGATGAGTCATGAATCACAGGAATCTCAAAGGGAGAAAGGCGACTTCACGTTGGAGAAGCCTGGCAGAAACCACATTATCCAGGTGATGAAATCCAGCATCCCCAGTAAGGCTAACGAACTGACAGTCCGTGGCTCCCGACAGCATGCACAGAGGACACACGGCACCCAAGCAGACTGCCTGCTAAAGTCTAATCTAACGGGGACCGGACTCCACTCATAAGGGGCCAATCAGACAACTCTCCACTGAGAACCATTCTGCAAGACATCTGGTCCAAACGATTCAAATGTCAACGTCATGAGAGCGAAGAAGGCAGGGGGACTCCTCGAGGCTACAGGGGGCTGGAGAGACATGACAACACAATGCAGTCACTGCCGATTCTTGGGTGGATCCTGAATCAGGAAAAACTTATAAAGGACATTTTGAGGGACAACTGGGGAAGCCTTAGCGTGGACTGTGCAGTAGACAGTATTGTGTCAGTGTCAAATTTCTTGGATGTGCTGATGGCCTTGTGGTTCTTTTGGAGAATGTTTTTTTTAAGGTTTTACTTACTTACTTACTTACTTATTTATTTTAGAGAGAGAGGAAGGGAAGGAGAGAAACATCAATGTGTGAGAGGAATATCGATCAGCTGCCTCTCACACGCCCCCATCTGGGGACCTGGCCTGCAACTCAGGCACGTGCCCTGACTGGGAATCAAACCACCAATCCGTTGGTTCGCAGATGGGCACTCCATCCACTGAGCCGCACCAGCCAGGGCTGGAGAATTCTTGTTCTTAGGAGATATATGAGAAAATATTTAAGTGTCTTGGAGTCTGCAGTGTTCTCACAAATGGCTCATTAAAATAACTGCACACACACAGAACGAGCAAATGTGGTTAAATATTTTTAAGGGGGGTGCACCATGGGTAAAGTACCCACCTAGTGATCATCTCAGAAAGCGCTGATTTCCAGGAAGAGTGGAGCTCTGAGCCGCTAAGGGTGAAGAGGCCAGAGGGTTTGTTCCGGAACTGGGTTAAGGACAGGAGCAGGGAGAGGCTCAGCTGGGGGTGGGGCGGACTGAGGGTGACACAGAATACAAAGAACATAGATTTGGAGGCAAAGACCTGGGTTGACTTCCTAGCTACGAGGCCCTCAGTGAGTCACTTAACCGTTTTGTGCCTCAGTTTCCCTATCTGTAAAAAGGGAAGAAGGATGACCTCCTTGGGAAGCTCAAGCAAGCAGACAAGTGAGAAAGCCCTTAGCATCGTGGAGCCTGCAGTGTGTGTGGGCACTCTGTCCCAGCCGCAGGCCGGGACGCTGGTGGGAAGAGCACATTAGGACAGGAATGCAGGTGGAACTGTTGGCGCCCTCGGGGTTGGACTGTGGACCTGCCTCTGCCTCCCTCCCTAGGACCCTGATGGATCCCAGCAGGGCTGGGGGTGGGGGTGGGGCAGGGACAAGCCTTCTCTGCTTCCCTTTGCTCAGAAGAGGGCCTCCTGCCCCATTAGACCCTCAGGAGTGTGGCTGGTTGAGGACATGCATTTTCCAAAGCATGCCAAGAAGGCAGTATGGCCAGGGTAGGGACTCTTGGGCGGATGTGTAAATGACCCAAACCATTGCATGCCCATGCCTCTCATTTCTCCTAACGGATCTTAAGTCCCAGAGGTGTTGGCTTTGCTTCATCTTGCCTCCACCCTAATCTGCACTGCTGGCCACAAAGTGACGACTCTGGAAATACTTATCCTCTCTGGGAGGGGACCCAGGCCCTAGCATGATCTGACTTGGCACGTAACCTCGGAGGGGTTACTTCCTTCCTCTAGGCCTCAGTTTCCCCAGAATCCATAAAAAGGGGTGTCCCATCCCTGAAATACCCACACCTGAGGGGAGGCAGCAGTGAGAGAGGAGGGAACACATACTTTGGAGGCCAGCAGCTCTGTGTTCCAATCCTGACGCCAGTGCTAGCTAGCGGTTCTGGGAGCCTTCCCATCACACGACGCCATCTCCTTACCCTTCAGATGGGGGCGGTCGTGTCCAACGAGTCAGGTGGTCACAACCAATCGAAACAAAAAGGGCACAGACAGCTGACATGTTGTTTATTGGTTTATTGTCTCTCTCCCCCACTAGAGCATCAGCCCCAGAGGCAGGGACATGGTCTCTGCTCACCGCTGCACCCCAGCCCCTCGGGTGGTGCCTGGCGCTCAGTAGGAGCTCCCTAAACAATTGTCAATAGCATGGATGGACAGAACAGGTACTCAGTATATGATAGCTCCCATTGTAATTCTCAAATGTGCTAAGACAAAAAGCATTTGAAGTTCATGGTTGTTGAAAAAGAAAACTCTGGAAAGCAAGAAATAATCTTCAGGGTTGGCATTGGTCTGTCCAACTGTCTTCCGGGCAGTAGAGGACACCAGGGAGGCCAGGTTATCTGCACCAGGGGATGGATGTGACGTGCCCATGGGAGCCACGAGGATGACCCACAGCAATGTGGGCTGAGGTGGGTGGTACTTGGTAAATGGGGAGCCCCGTGCCTCCTGTCTCTTGGGGCCTCCCTTCTAGCAGACTGGTCAGGTGGGGATGCAGGTCCACTCTGCCAATGCAGCTGATTTTACAAGAAAAGCCAGAAAGCCAATGGCAAATAATCCATTTTGAAAAGAAAAACACAAATAAGAGCAAACAAGCCCCTCAGTGGCTGAGAGGAGCCCTGGGATGTCGCCCACGGGCTCGGGCAGCCTAGGCGGAACGAGGGGGCCGATGGCGGAGCCCTGGAGTGGCCTCCACAGCTTCCCAGCCTCTCTAGACTTCTCGGGCAGTCCTACCCGTGAGACACAGGATGAAGTGTCGAAAAATGTCGAGTGCTGTCCTGACCCAAGTGGCCTGTGTTGCACATGGTCAGGGAAGCAGCCACTCCCTTGGGTCCTTGGGCTTGGGACGTAGCCAGGCTTTGGGGCTCCTGGGCTCAGGCTGGGTCGGCTCCCATAGTGCCTGGCCTGTGGAGAAGCTCAGGAAATAGTCACTGAAGGGACCTCTTCTGTGTAACCTTGAGCACAGCCCTGCATCCCTGGGCCACAGCTGTAAAATGGGCCCAGCGTGGGGCCCTGCCCACTCGCAGGGAGAGTGGGGAAAGCAAGGGAGAGTAGAGGGGCGAAAGTGTTTCTGAAGATTGAAAGTGCTTTACAAAGGCAAGGCGTGGTCATCCTTGTTGTCAATATTATTATTACGAACAAGACAATTCTGCCAGGGGAAGAGAGGGGGCCTGGGCCCCGGAGAGCAGGGAAGTTACAGGTTTCACGAGGAGGATGGGGATGAAGGCCCCTAGGGCTCACGCAGAAGGGCGGGGTATGTGTGGGGGTGCGCCACAGGTGCTGCCCATAGAATACAGAAACTATATAAATAACATAAATATTTTCTCATATATCTTAGCTATATAAATTATTCTCTTTATGTGAGGTAGACAACAAATACCCTGTGAGTGCTTCCCTTAAAGTTATACAGAATGAGAGGTCAGTGGTAACTGGTCCCCAGAGTCCCAGCAGGGCTGAGGTGGAACTTTGGGGGCAACTGGAAGAGGAAGCGAGGGAGCAAGGGCGGAGAAGAGAAGAGAGGGCCGGAGAGGGATGACCCTGTAGGCCGAGGGGCCCACAGAGCCTGCACCCGTGCCCTCGGCCTGGGTTGTCAGCGTTGGTGGCCAGCCATGGTTTTGGTCCCTCAGAGCTGGCCCTTCATCCTGCTGCAGCCCTGACACTGCTGGCTGTGGAGCTGGGGTGCAGATGACGTGTTGGTGGATCAGGACCCCTCTTTCTGAACCTCGGACTGTGCCAGGGTGGAGGCTGTGCTGGGTCTCAGAGGAGCAGGGTGAATCAGTCAACCGAGGGGACGTCTCCATGTGATGGGGGTGGGAAAGAAACGAGCAAACCAGCCCTGTCTCCATTTCACTCTTTCTGCCAAGATGTGGGCCAGCCGCTTGGGTCAGCAGTCAATCTAGAAAAGGGTCTCATCAGAGCTGCTGCAGCCAACGGTCCTTCCAGCATCCTGCAGGCTGCCTTGGTCCACTGAGGACAGAGTAGCTCCTTCTCATCCTTGCGGGTCTCAGGGGGCCCCCAGGGCTTCTTCCTGGGGCTTGTGTGGACAGTTTTTGAGCATTCAGCTGATTCTGATGTTTCCTGTTTCAGCCGAGGGTCAGCAACTCTGGATTCAGGGAGAAAGGAAGCTGACAGAGGGTGTGGCAGGATCAGCAAAGTGGCCAAGGGCATCCCAGAGGAGGTCACTTCCTCCCAGCTGGCATTGAGCCCTGCTCTGGGGAAACACACAGCCTCCAGAAAAGTGGCCCCTGAAAGGCCTTGATCCTGAACCAGAGGGCTATGTGCTGCTGAATGGGAACCCTCAACCTGGCAGGTCCAAGGGGTGTGCGGGCACGTGTGTGTGTGTACCAGCCTCTCTCTCCTGCCCCCACACAGGGCCTGGTAGGTAGCACTGAAAATGTCCACAGGATTGGAGGAAATGACCAAAGTCACTTCTGTTCCTCAGGTAGAACCAGAGTGTGGGGCCAATAGCAAATGAAGGGTCCCCTGAGAAACCAGGTTTAGCAAAGACTTCATGTCCCTCTAGCCAGGGCAAAAGCTTAATTAGACGAGTAGCTGTAAGAGTAGAAGTGTGACCAGAATTGGAAGGCATATGCCAACTCTCCTGCATCATGAATGCCACCTGTGTGGGAGCCTCACAGCATGGAGGGAGCCCCAGCCACCGGGCAGTTGGCCAGAGCAGGCTCCAAGGGGGGTCGGGAAACTGAGCTTGCCGCATCCCTACCTGGCACCAGGGGGCAGTGACCCTCTCCTGGGCTGGGACTAAAGGTTCTGTGTCCCAGGGAAAACAGGAAGGGTTCACGGTGTCCCTGTGCCACCTCAGTGCCCCATCTGAGCCCCACCCTGGGGACTGGCTCTCCCTATTGGTCTCATGTCGGCTGGTGCTCTGACTGAGCAGGGCTGGGTGGGTACAGATTACAGCTCTCAGGACAAGAATGAGACCTCAGTGCAGGCGTATTTTAAAAACAGTCAAGGACACAGATTTCCAGGCAAGTATCTGACTTGGGTCCGCTCATGCCCAAAAAGCCTTTTTTCCTCCAAACCAACAGCTCCCATCATCTGGCCCTTCCCCTCATCTCTAGTACAGCAAAGCCATTCGGGTAGTGACGGTGTGTGACCGCCAGGCTCACTGCGACCTGAGCAGGGCCAACAGGAGGGACCGTCCCATCCCGGCTTCCAGCTGACACTGCCTCCCTGTGCCTGCTTCACCCACAAGTTCAACTTCCTGCCTCTTTCCGGCTCAAGACCACTTATCCCAGGAATTGAGGTGGTGGGAGAGTCCCCCTCTCCCTTCTAAACCTCAGTTTTGCCCTCTTCCTGGTCTTCCTTATTTCCTTCCACATCTTTCCCATTCTGCCTTCCTGTTCCAAGTCCTCAAAAAGGCTGGAGACCCCGGCTGCAGGGGTAGAGCCTGCACCTCTCATTCTGAGAGTTGAGGGAGGGGAAGACGGCCCGGCCGATGGAGAGGAGTGTGTGTGCTCTGGTACATACGTCGACAAGCGCGTGCATGCAGGTGTACCCGCCTGGAGGGGCCAGCTGAAGAGCTGGGTGGCTTCAAGGTGCCAGGCACTGAGGGGGGTCCTGGCAGTGCCCAGCTGGCACACTGGGCAACACACCTAGTGCTTACAGGTGTATACAAGCTCCTCCTGCACGCACTGCTGGCACTCCACGTAGCAGCACCACTGCACCTGGCAGTGGCAGGAGAAGGCCACCAGGCGGCTTTGGGTGTCGTAGCCCCGCCCACAGCAGAGGCTGCTGCAGCTGGCTTCCCGGGAGCACACTCGGCCTGCTGTGCCAGGGGAGTACTTGCTGGGCCGGCAGAAGCTGGGTGAGTCCTCCATGTAGACCAGGTCCCCGGGCCGGGGGGCCAGGCCCTTGGTTGTGCTGCCTGGTCTAGCAGGTGCCCACAGCTCCAGGCGGCCCAAGGCCTCGTTGGTGGCACTGGACACTTTGACAGCTGAGTCATAGCGCAGCTTCAGCATCTGGCCCGTCTCTCGGAATGGGGAGAGCTGCTTCCAGCAGGTACGCACAGCGCAGGAGCCCGACACGCCATGGCACTTACAAGTGGTCCTGAGACCACTCTTCACAGCCTGCGAGGAGGGGCAGAATGGAGGCATAGTCAGAGGCCCAGGGATCACAGCCTGAGCCTGCCCCTAGGGTGCCGACCCTGGCAGGGAAGTGGCCAGCATGTGGCACCTTTGTGCAAACCAGCCCAAGGCTTCTCTTCTGCTGGGCAAGGCAGTCCGATGCCAGCTGGCATGCTTCCGTGAGAGCAGTGTGGGCAGGCTCTCAGCCCCAGCCCCTTCCCGTGGCCAGAGTTCCTGTGCAGCAGACAACTTGCACGGGTGAATACAGCAGCTGTGGTTCACACCAGCTCAGTGATGCAGGCACAGAACACAGAGCTTGGTTTCCTAAAGAACTGGAGCTCCAGCCTGTCCCACCCTCCTCATCCGATAGACCTAGATACCTTTTACCCACCCCCCCACCACCACCACCGCCGTCCTCCCTCTGCTCTGTGACCTCAGCTAACTCCCTTCCCTTCTCTGGGCCGCCTCCTCTTCCCATTTGTAAGTTTTCAAACTGTGTTGGCTTCTAGGACCTCCAGGAAGGCTAGGTCTTGGAATGGAGACTCCTCTCCAAACACGTTCCTGCCTCACCATGGCCTGGTCCCAAGCCTGATTCTGCCTGCTGCCCAGTGCCGATGACACCCAGGACCCTTCCCTGCTTCCCAGTCATGGTCTAGAGCAGATGCCCAGGGAATGAGTTCATCCTGGGATAGCTGTGTGTATGTATGTGTGCTGGGGAGCAGGGCATGGGAGGACCTCCTACAGACCTAGTACCCTGGCTGGAAGGGCCTTGGGCCATCAGGAGCATGCTCACCTTGATGCCCACGTGGGTGTTGTGTGCGTCTGCCCGTGCCCGCAGGTCTTTGCTTCCTCTCTTGGGCCCCAGGAAGTTGCTCAGAAACTTGGTGCTGTACTTGAGGTTGTCGCCACACACGCCCCACTGCCAGGCCTGCCGGCTCTCCAGGCCCGGAGAGTCATCGCAGGTGCAGCGCTCCATGCGCCCGGCGCTGCAGGCCCGGGCCAGCGTGTGGGTGAGGGCAGCCGAGGACACCGAGTACAGGAAGGCTGTCTCCTTGAAACCTGGGCCAGGCACCAGGGAGATTCGGGGGGAGGAGGAGAGTGGGCTTACAGGCTGCCCAGGTAAGTAGGATGAGGGGTTTGTGAACCTGAGGACACAGCTCGTGGCCACTGCCCTGCCACCTGCCCCTTAAACGCAGGCTGCAAGTTGCTGTTTACCATGGGACTTTAATTCACTGCGGAGTCTATGCCCAGATTTGCCAGGCGGCAGGTCGGGAACCCATGAGAATGCTGAGATGCAAAGAGAGGTGACTTAGGCACCTGGTGAGGCACGAAGCTGGCGCCAAACCACTGATACTGCCTCCGAGTCCACGTGTGAACAAGTTGCACCGAATCACTTCGGAAGCCCCAGATTCCCTGAAATATGCCCTGTGGGCCTCCTGTGCTTCATGATAATCTTCAGATGTCATTCTCTGCTGCCTACTGTGGAGAGCACCCGATGACAGAGTGACTTTGAGTCTCTCGCCAGACTGACCATCCACGCACTTCTGGGACCACTGAGACTCTTGCACTGCTAGGGTGTGCTCCAAAGCTGGTGTCCCTCAGGAGCCCGCCGCCTCCCTGCCTGTTCTCCAGTGTACTGGGGGGTGCTGGCAACACTGGGGGTGGGATCAGCTCTGGTCCAGGCTCGCCCCAGCCTCGAGGAGCAGCTGGCCCACAGGGGGCTGGCTGCTGCTCTGCGCCATGGCTGCCTTTTTGTAAAAGCCCTGTTATAGCCCCTGCCCCTGGGTGATAGAGTCGTATGATGACCCGTTTTCCCCCTTAGGCTGCATGCTTTCTGAGGGTTGATGGGGTCCTGACCAGCTCTGTGCCTCCAATGTCCAGCACAGTGCCTGGCTCACTGTGAGCCTCACTAGATGCTGAGTGAACAGATGGCCAGTGGAGACATGGAGAGATTCAGGGGAGCGGCGGCGGGGGGTGGGGGGAGTGGAGGGAGAGCAAGATGAATCAGTGGATGTGGTGAACAAAGAAACAGGGGAATGAATGAGTAAATAAACGAATTTGGCCTGTCTCATGGTATTTGGCCAGCTATTAACTGCCTTCCACCCTTGTATGTTCTTGCACCTAGTTTTGGGTGGGTGCGTATGTGGAAGAGGCTCAGGAATGGGACTGGGTGGCCACCCATCTCATCTGTGGACTCTCCAGGGTGGGCGGTGCCTCCTCCTGTGTCCTCCTTGCTCCTCTGCCCCCACCCACCCACCCAAACCAACGGAAGGCTGGGCCTCGTGACCTCCCAGGACTCTCTCACTCAGGACTGTGCTGGGTTCACAAGGGCAGTATCGCTGGAGTGCGGGGGCCCGGGGTATGGGAAGCACAGACAATCCCCAGCCCTCCTCCCTCCCAACCCTCCTCCTCTCCCTGCACCCTGCCAGCCCCCCTCCCCCGCCCTCCCCCAGCCCTCCTCCCTACCTCTCTTGAGCAGGCCTGTCCTCCCTTCCAGGCTGCAATTCCAGCGCTCGTGACGAAACTGGAACTGGCACTCCAGCAGGCTGAGGTGGGCAGCATCCTGCAGGGTCTCAGCCAGGCCGGGCTCCCGCCTACAGAGCTGCTTCTGCCGGCGGGACAGCTTCAGCAGGTCACACTGCTTCAGGTGGGCCCCGCCCTGCGCTGGGGCCGCTGCAGTGCCCAGCCCTGGGAAGGGCGTCAGGACCTCCCGCCCGGTCAGGCTGGAGAGGGCAAGAGAAAGGAGACCTGTGACCCATAGGGGTCGTAGCAGGGCAGGAAGGGTAACAAAAAGAAGGGTGACAATCCCCGAGGACATGGGCAGGTGAGGGGAAGGGGGCCTTCTGGCGGGGGAGGGCTTCATTATTTCTGGGGGGGAGGCCAGTCCCGTGGTTACATTCCCATTTTGTAGAGCAGGAAACAAAGGTGCTCATACAAGGGCTAGTGCAGGGCCCCAGGCCCATCTTCCTGATGCCAAAGTCTCTGCTCTTCTCACCCACCCTCTTAACCAAATTTGCCTGATCACAACAATCATCTGGGGTGCTTATTAAAAATACAGATTCCCAGGATCCGCATGGCAATTCTGCTTCTGTGGGTCCAGAACAGGGCCTGGGTAATCTGTATATTTAACACAAACCCGGGCAGCTTCTAGCGATCAGGGAAGTTTGGGAAACACTTCATGTAGCATTGGCGGCTGCCGGGAGGGGAGGCCACATTCCTAAGAGGGGGCACGCAGAGCGCTGTAGACGGCGAGCAGACAGCCAGCCTTCCTCCCTGGTGGCCCGCTCTCCCTTCCCCATGTCACTGCCCAAGGAATCCCATGCCAGCCTAACTGATTGCCATAATTCCCAGATAGATCTTCAACCACCTGGCCACTCAGGGCCTGTTACAAAGACATGTTTGGGGAATACCCACATGGGTGGCAGAGTGGATGGAGGGAAGGAAAGAGGGAGGGAAGGAAGGGTGGGTAGGCGGATGGATGGACAGACTGACAGGCGGGTGAATGAAGGTGAGGGAGCTGAATTTCTATCAGGCCATGAGCCCCAGACTTCTCGTTCTACCATACCCGAAGTTCATAGATTCTGGAATCGGCTGCGGATTCTCATCCTGACTTCCTAGCTGTATGACCTTGAAGCCTTGGTTTTCTCACCTGGTAAGTGGAAACAGTGATCCACACTACCTCCTGGGGCTGCTGGGCCGATTGCACGAAAAATACCAACCACTCTGCCTGGGACATGTTTGTTCACCTTCCTGCTGGCTGGGTTCTCAAAGTTATTTTCTCTTGCAAGACGCTTTACTCTTTAACTGCAGCAGAGTCTTCCCTTTGTCCAGACAAGGAGGCAAGTGTTTTAGGAAGAGGCGGCCACTGGCCCGAGTTGCCTGGCGGAGTGGCAGCAGGTAGGGGCTAGAATCGGAGCTCGCCTGACCTCGCCCCAGAAGCTCTCAGTGAAACGGTTCTATGAGAGCAAGAGCTTCACTGTCACGGACCCTGGTGGCCCTCTGTGTGGGTGGTAGCAGATCCTTTCTGGAAGATTCTGGCCTCGTGGCCGAGGTAAAAGAGCAAAGGTAGAACCACAAAATGGCTCTTAAGGCTCTTGTTCGAATGTGGCACTTGTCAGTCCTGCTCATGTGCCACCAGCAAGTCCTGGCCAAGCCCTGAGGGGTCAGAAAGGCCCGTGTCCCATGGACATAAGGGCACAGTTCTCCTGTTTGGAGCCACCTGCTCCAGCCAGGACATCCGGCTAGATGCCACACCCTCCCTGTCTGGGTGGGTACGGGTCCTGGCCAGGTCCCAGGGGCCCCCAGAAAGTGGCCGTAGATTCCAAACCCATCAGGTGTAGCCAACCCAGTATGGAGCGTATCTCTGAAACCTCTCAGCACAGACAGATGCTATCAGGCCCCTCTTGGCCCAGCCTGGCCCTGGGTTCCCCTCCCAGACAGGGTGAGGGCAGGGACCCGTTAATCATTAATCTGGGGGCAAATGGGTAAATTTCCAGTCCACCAGGTCTACACCCAAACCCCTCCCTGCGGCCTGGCAGGAAACTCTTAGAGCTTGACCCTTGGCAGGTCCACAGCAGAGCCTGATGTCAAGTCCAGCTGAGGGGCCCCACCCTGCCTGCCTTCCAGTGTGGAGGGCCACTCGGGGGCTGCGGGGAGCAAAGGGGCAGCTGCCGCATAGCCCTTCAAATGTCCTCCCCCTTCAGGGGCTGGTGTGAGGGTCAGTTTTTGCTGACACATTTTCTGTGTTTCAGAAATTGGGACCTTCCTTGTAGCGGCTGATTGACAGGTGAAAGAACAAGCAAGGAGTGATGGGAATTTTGACCAGTAGGGCCGCACACCCTGTCTCAAATGCCATTTAAAAAAAAAAAAGATTTTATTTATTTATTTAGAGAGGGGAAGGTAGAGAGAAACAGAGGGAGAGAAACATTGATTGGATGCCTCTTGCATGTGCCCCAACTGGGGACCTGGCCTGCAAAACAGGCACGTGCCCTGACCAGGAATCGAACCAATGACCTTTGCTTTGTAGGACAATGCCCAACCAACTGAGCCACATAAGAATAATAGCTATTGTCCTGGCTGGTGCGGCTCAGTGGATTGAGCACAGGACTGTGAACCAAAGGGTTGCCGCCAGTTTGATTTCCAGTCAGGGCACATGCCTGGGTTGCGGGCTGGGTCTCCAGTAGGGGGCGCTGAAGTGGCAACCACACATTGATGTTTCTCTTCCTCTCTTTCTCCCTCCCCCTCTCTAAAAAGAAATAAATGAAATTAAAAAAAAAAAGAATAGCTATTGTTACATCATCATAGCTATATTGTGTGATATGATACAATATATCTACCATTTTGAATGCTTATTATTCAGGCCTTTAAATTACTGTGTGGACACCTGCTGGGTTGGCTGCCTACATGTTCCTTCTGTCTATATGGTTAGCATGCGGTCCTTGTAGATCATTTTATACCACTTGACCTTGCTGTTCTGGCCTGCTGATTGGACCACTGAGGATCACATGACCCAAGCTGGGCCTATCAGTCTTTTCTCTGGGAATTTGAAATTTGAATTAAGAGAGCATACAGTTGCTTCCTCTCTTTCCTTTTGGGTGACTGGGCCAGTAACTCACGTGATAAAAAAGAAAGCTGGTCTAAAGAGAGAATGAACCAAAAGCATCAAGAGAAGCAGAGGTGAGAGTGGGACAGAGAGTGCGGGACACTCTTCAGCCCTGGGTCCCTGAGTCTTCCTGAGCTTGGCTGTGTTCTTGCCTGAGACACTCCTGCCTGGAGAGCAGTATCAAGGCCTGGAGCTGGTTTGTCTAACTAAGGGTGCCTGCCGCCCCCGACCATGACCTTATGATAGCTGTACGGTCCCAGTGTGCTCTTAGGCTGTACTTGGGAGCCAGGCTCGGCACCCTTTCCCCATCCACGGGCACATGTTTTGTTTTTTTGTTTTTTAATTTCGTGTAATAGACCCTGTGATTGATGGCCCCAGGAGTCCAGTATAAAGTCGGTTAATTTTATTAGCGGTAATGACACTTAGTAGCGATTAATGGTCAGGAAAGGCAGCCAACCGCACGGGGCCTCAGGCCACACTGGGCCTCGGTCTGCCCAGGGCTGCTCCCAGAGAAGGCTGCCTGGCACTGACCTGCAGGGCCGCAGGAAGGCAGCTGGGAGCTCTTCCAGGACCCAGTTTGCCTCATATTTGTCTTCTATGTTGCAGTTTAGGATCATACCTCCTTTGAAGAAATAGGGCCATGACATCAAATTTAGAAAACACCTCAAGGTGTTTCCTTAAATGGCGCTTGGGAACTCCTCCACGTGCCCATCCCAGGGCAGCTGCTGGGGAAGGCTTCTTCCTGGACCTCAGAAGTGTTCTAGCTGGTGTAGGTTCCAGTCTGTTCCGGGGTCAGTGGACAAGGTCCCCTCCCCTTAAACACATGACACTCTCTGCATCCCAGGCCCAAGAACCCACCAGGCCCCTCTGCAACAATCTCAATTGCCCACATGTTAGTTGAGACCCCTGGGGATAAACCAGAGAAGAACAAGTGAGCTTCATGAATCTAATGAATCCAGACAAACTGAGTTTTAATAAAAGACACTGCTTGCTCCATGGTGAGGTCAGAGCTATCAGCCGAACAAGTGACCAGTATTCTGAACTGAAGAACAGAGGGCGAATAACTTGCGTACCTGCTCATTGCTCTTCCAGGCTGGGGAACCATCTCCTCGGATTTCTCTCCCTGGGATCACCCCCCTCATTGGCTGCACCGGCTTCAGCCCAGCTGGTCTCCCCCATTCCTGCTTCCTGTCCTGCTCCCCCAGCCTGATTTCCAGACCCTCTTTTCCCATTAAGAAAGCAACAACCCCACATGACCAGCTCTATTCTCCTCCCTTCTTTTCCCCCAGCCTCTACCTTCTGCCCCCTGCACCCTTGGCCCGTGACCCTTAGGTTAATAATGAGACAGGAAGCCCCCACTCCCACACAATGAAAAGTGTCTGGGGTCGACCCCAGACCATCCTCAGCCACTTCCTGGCCACATTATCTCCCCTCAGAGTGGGGAAGACAAGGGCACCCCTCAGGACTTCATCTCACATGTACACCCACCCCCGTCCCCAGCTCTCTTCTAGCCACTTCCCCCCTTCCCGCCCCTGCCTCCTTTCACGTTCCCTAGTGCTCACCCCGTCCACAATTTCAGCTAAAGCCACCCCATCTGGGATGACCTTGAAGTAAGCAAAAGAAGGTTCTCCACGCTGTGGGGAAAGCTTCTCAGGAGACCACTTTGGTTTACCATCAGCAGGACCCCCAGAAACCATCAAACCCCTGAGAAGAAATGGGGCTCATCCTGGAGCAGTCACCCATCACCCATGGGCAGGTGAGGACCCAAGGACCTCAGGCCCTCAAGACTGTTCTGACCCGAGTAGCTGGGTCCCAGGTCTGCCCTCACCCACTGGTGACCTCGAGGATGTCCACTCACCCCCTGAGCTCATTCCATCCAACAAGTGCATGTTGACTGGTGTGAGAGCATGACTGCAGCTGGACCGTCTGGGTTCAAACCCACCTCTACTTCTCGCTAGTTGTGCCACCTCAGGCAAGGGACTCTGCCTCTCTGTGTCTCATCCTACAAATGCAGGTAATCACAGTACCTACTTCTTGGGGCGGTCCTGAAGATGAAATGAATTCTCATTTGTAAAGCTCTTAAAACAGTGCCTGGCACATAATAAGTTCCAGATAAGCAGCATTCTTAAGCACCTACTCTGTGCTGGGCAGTGTGCTGGGTGCTGCGTCCCGCTCCTGCTCTCAAGGAGCTCACAGTGTGGAGAGAACCTGTCTGGGTCCCAGAGTGCCCCAGACTCTCCTGAGGCCCCAGAGGGAAGCGAAGGAGAAGAACATTTTGAATCAGCCCAGCTCCCCAAGGAACAGTCAGTAGCTGCTCAGGGGCCCAGATCAGAACTCCCAGCACCACCTGGGTGGGTGAGAAGCCAACCTTGGCCAATCCTGTCCTGCTGTGGTGGGAGGTCTGGGGGTGGGGAGGAAGCAGGAGGAAGCTCCCAGACCTGGCAGGTGGAGAGCACTTTCCATCACCTGGGGGAGCCCCAGGCTCTGTTTCCCAGCTACACACTCTTGTTTCTGCTTGAGAGGGTCCGATGGGTCCAGAGGAGGCCACCCCCAGGATGTGGTGGGTAAGTGGCAGCCAGGGGTGGGGGGTACGGGACAAGACTGGTGGTTTCCAGGGCACTGGGTCATGCCAGCATGTCTGGACACTTAGCTAGAGGGGCCAGGAGCTGTGCCTGGCACCAGGGCCCATGCCAACTGCAGGCAGCTGCCTGGGAACCAGGAAAACCTTGCTCTGCCTGGAGCATTGGCCTTGGCCCTACAAAACCCCATTAGATGCTCTGATAACAGGCTTCCGTTGCAGGGCCATTTACATGGTAAATGCTCCTTTTGTGCTTTCATCTCAAACATCTCAGCCCACCTCTCCCAGGCCTCACTGAACCCCCTACACACACACACACACAGACGCACACACGCACACTCACTCACATTCGTCACCCCTCTACCCGTGCTCTCCACTACCCACCTCTTCCCAGCAGGAGGGAGTTAGTGAGGGCAGTGACTGGCCCTCGAAAAGAGGATGCATGGCTCCAAGCTAACAGCCCTTCTGCAGACAGGGGAACCCCTCAGCACCCACCCGGGCTTCCTCCCCTCTTGCTGTCATCCACGTACCAGCAGCACACCCTCCCCTCTGTCTTTCAGACTCCCGCCTCCTCTCCTGAATTCAGGGTCACCTCCCACCTCCTCCAGGAAGGTGTCCTGAGTGAGCAGCCTGGCAAATCTGTTTCCTACCTTCACTCCAACTCCCTCCAGCCCCACCTGTCACTCACTCACTCACTCACTCACTCACTCATTTAACATTAATATACAGGATTTTATTGAGCAGCAGCTTCACGGCAGGTCTACCCACAGAAGGCTGAAATAAACAAGGACCCACTGCTTTCCTGTCTGGGCCCCCCAACCCCTCCTGGTCCAGCCTTTCTTTCCTCCCCAACTCTTAACCTCAGAACCCACCTTGAGCACTGAATCTTGGCTCACACCCACCACACCCCTGGCTCAGAGAAAGAGTCTGCCCAGCTGTGGGCTTTGTCTCTCCAAGCACGGCCCCACTTCCTGCTTCCACAGATGGCGCTGCTGCTGAGGGTGGCAGTGGGACACGTGTGCTCACGAGCTAAGTGGGCAGCACGCTTTGCATCTCAACAACCTCGGTATTAAAAGCGTAACTAGCACAACATCTGGGAAGGAAATGCTTCCTCCTCCCTCTTTCCTGTCTCTCTCCTTCTCCACTCAGGCTGAGGCTAAAGCTGAGGACAGGAAGCCTTCATCCCTCAAATGTATGGATCAGGTGGCATGGAGGGCCCCAAATTCACCCCTGTGCAAAGGAATCCCTCCCCTCTACATCTCCCCCAGGTCCCTGGCTGAATCCAAATGTATACCATTTGAGTTATTATATTGTAGGGCTGCACAAACCCTCCAAGATCGCCCAGTCCAGAGGTTTTTTTCCCTTATGGCTCCTGGCAGGTGTCCCAGAGGCTTCTGGGGGCAGGGGAGAGGCCAAGAGGTCTGCCAAGTGTCTGCTTTGACCTGCCCGGTGCCTTGAGAGTTCATGTAAGATTGATGTCCAAGGTGACCCACTGAGTGAGCGGCAGGGCTGGGACTGTGCTCCAGGTCTCCTAGTTGTTGCTATCAAGCCATCTGGTGGTTTCTGATTTTCATTTCAATGGCTTCAAAGAAGCAAAATCAGCCATCACCATAGGAAATGTCTAGGGAGATAGGAACACAAGACAGGTAGGTTTGAAGAGGAGGAAGCCTGGTCAAAACTCCTCTGGTCCCCTGGGCCACCAAAAGGAGAGAAGGACTCTTCGTTGAAAAGACTACTTTTCCCTAGTCTAAAATTCACTCTTTTTTTCAGCCATATGTCAGAAATCAAGCTTCTGACTTTAGAAAAGCAGCCTGCTTATTTATACTAAAGTGTGAGAGTCTAATACAATATCAGTGCCTGAGAACATACTTTGCTAGATTAAAAAAATGTCAAAAAAAGAGCACTGGGGTTGTGAAGAAAGGAGAAGCCTGGATAAAGGAGCAGGAAGATTAGAGAAAAGGGGGGCCAGAAGCCCTAAAGACAAGCTTCCCCAGCTTCTTTGGTTCACAGGCCCAACCCTGACCTAGGGGAGAAGCAGTGTAGGAGGCACGGGGTGGGACTACAGGGAAAGACAAGCCGTTACGGAGGTTCTATCTCCTGGTGGCAAACAACACCCCCATTCAGCTCTGCTCCACCCGCGGGATGCAGGCCCCTGGACCGGGCAACTTTGGCCCACTATTAACCAAGGCCAGTTGGCCAGCTAGCTAACTAGTTTGGTGCGGTCCTGAGTGGCCACCCCCTTCTCAATAGACAGCAGGCCAGGCTGGGCTGTGGGTCCTGGAAGAGCCAGGCCCCTAGGGAATGTCTCAAGTGTGATCACTCTGTGATGGGGACAGTTTCATTGTTCGAGGATGCCCTGCATAGATATGTCCCATGCTACAGATTCTATTTGTCCTCTGGCAGGTCCCAGGGATGGCCCACACCCCTCCTCTCAGCCCCAGAAAGAGCAGGAAGCTCCTAACCTCATCAAAGGGTCACTGCCTGAATATGCGCAGGGAGGGCCAGAGTGGTCCAGGACAGCCCCAGGATGCTCCCTCGGGAAAAGAGCAGGGTCCTCCAGAGCAGGACCAAACAACTCCCAGCTTGGACCATCTGGGCCTCACAGTGAGCCAGGGCTGTAGCAGAGGGCCCCTCTCCTCAGGCCAGACCAGTCTCTGCTTTGTCCTCTAGCCATGGCTCTCAGGCCAACCTCCACACCTTTCTCCAAGCTCTAACCCCTACCTGGGATGCCTTTCCCAGTCCCAAAATCCCTCATGGATCTCTGAACTTTTTAATAACCTTTTTCAACAATACAGGGAATGGGAAATGAGACCCAGTGGGCCCACCCAGCTCTAACATGCTATGATGTTTGTCTCCTCCAGGAAGCCCTCCTTACTTGCCAGCCCCATTCCACTTTAACTGTCCTCTTTCTTTTCTTCTTCTACTACTTTTGCAGATATAGTGCCATTACCTTTGCGTGGTTTGCACTTTTTTTCTCCCTCCTCAGGGCTATACAGACACGCTCTGCACGTAGCCTGTAAGCTCCTTGGCAGAGATCACAGTTTCTTATCGCCTGAGGTCCTCCTGTCCCCAGCCCAGATCTTCCACCCCCAGCAAGTGCTCCTCAGACACCTGCTGGCTGCATAAATCCCTCAGATGTCCAACACCAGGCAGAGTGTAGCTCCAGGCTCTCTCTCAGCCTCCCCCAACCCTACCTACTGGCCTTCCTGCTCTTGGGCTCCCAAGCTCGGCCTTGCAGGCTCTGGGAGGCCTTGGCTCTGAGGGAGCATGCCTGTGGCCACCCCATCTCTGGCTCTTAGGCGATTGCTATGATTGCTCTCCCCATGGCCAGATCTCAGGGCCACCTTGCTGTGGTCAGAGGCACCCTGAGTCCTTCAGCCCTCTCAGCCCCAGTGGGGACTGGGAGAGCCAGGCGGGTTTCTTCTGAACCTCAGTCCCTAAGGACCAGCTGTGCTCAGCGCAGCCTGAGCCTCCCTTTGGTACCAAGCAAGGACCAGCCAAGAACTTGGCGGAAGCCTTTCTTTAAAACTCAGCTTGCATAACCTCTCAGTGCTGAAAGTTTGCTGCGGGTTCACAAACTTTTATCCACAATTCCCAGCTCCAGAAAGCTCAGAAAACTACAAAGTTTTTGTAAGTGGTGATTAATTCATATGGCAGAGACTTGACCTGAACCAAAGTGAAAATATTTCTGGTTTTGATTTATTCCAACATGCAGATGTTTTTCTGCAAAAATAAAGTGTCTGATTATGGGGTGCTGCCCTAGACCTTGCTAGGGATGTGATGTTATAGGTGATATACGCATTATATTACCTTTCTAAAACCTGCAAATTCTTGAATTCTGAGTTGCATTTGGCCTCAGAGGGATTGTAACCATCAGGGAAGCAGACCTTCTTTGCTCTTGTCCTCAAACCAGTGTTTTGGAAATTCCAGTACTGACTCATCATGGGGTCTAAGTCCCTCCTGGCTCTTTAGAGTCTCTTCACCTCCCCACCCCCAACCCTTAATCTCTTCTCTCCAGTGAGGGGGTCTGGCCTTGGGGCAGCAGCCCTGCCCCCCAAACTCATCTCAGCTGCCACTCGATTCCCACGGAAGGCCAGGTGTGGCTGACTTCTGGAGTCTTACGGGGGCAAGTCTCTGCTCTCGGCTTTGCTTCTAGCTCCTATCCACACAGAGGTCAGATCACAGCAAAGCAGCGTGTGCTGGAGAGGGCCGAGTGTGAGCAGACGTGATGAGGCAGAGAGGGAGGGTCTGGGGGACGGGAAGGACCAGTGAAGGGAAGAGGGCGCTGCCCTCCCAGACATTCACTGCAGACTAGGAAGCAATGGTCAGGTCTTGGGTTTCAGGGGGACTCAGACAACAGGGCCCCGATACCTCTGCCCCAAATGAGCTATGCATGGAGACATGAGTGCATGGAGAACTGAGAAACAAACTAAGAGTCTAAGACGTGAAGTACAAGAGACGCCTGCGATATAGGCCAAGGGAAAGGTGTGGGTGACAGAGTGGAGGTCTCAGAGGGTCCGAGCTGCCCAGGCGGAGGCAGGCCTCAGCTGGGGCTCAACGGGTGCAGGAGGCAGGGATGAGTAGGTTGGCTCTGGACTGTGACAGACTAGAATTCACATCTTGGTGCTGCCAGCCACTGGCTGTGTGACTTTGGGCAAGGCAATTGGCCTCTCTGAGCTTTTCCCTCACCCACCTGTACCTACTCCTAGGCTGTCCCAGTGGTTAAATGAGATGACGCACATAAAGTGCAGAGCACAGGAAGGACTCAAATTATACAATGAATGGGCTTAAAATGAAGAGAGGATGGAACAGATGTCATTAAAGATGCTCCTTAACTTGGATGCTCTATGACAGACCATTTAACTTTCTTAGACTCCTGTAGAGAGATAACACTCAGCACTTTTATATACATTTATTTAACCCTCACAACAACCCTATGAGGTTAAGATTAACCCATTTTTACACATGGGAAAACTGAGGTCAGAGCATCTAACTGACTTGCCCTGGGTCACGATACATGGTTGCGTGAAGGATTTGAACTCAGTTTGTGGGACTCCAAGTCCAGGGCCTTGGGCTGCCTCCAGTCCTACTCGGGCTGATGCCTGGGTGGTAGCCCCTCACAGCACCTGGCTCACCTCCTCTTGAGTCCAACTTCCACCTGAGCACCTAACCCTGAGGGCACCAGGGCCTCTTGCTCAGGCGATTCCAGTCCAGGAGCCCCCATGACCTGCTTCTCTCTCCTCCTTTTCCCCCCCACAGCCTCAGAAATTCCACCACTGTCCACTGAGGAGGCTGGTTTGACCCTAAACCCAACTTTAGAGCCCAGCTCTTGGGTGGGGGGCGGCTACAGCCCAGCCAGGGCCAAGCAGCCTGAATTCTTTCCCCAAACACAATGATTCTTATCAGTGATGTTTGGCTTACAATCCGCCAACCCGACGCAGAAAAATTTATTTTACCCTTTCTTCCCTCCAACCCTGTTTTTCTCAGGATCCAATTAATTCCTGAAAATGTTTTTTTGATAAAAAAAAAATACCATCCAAATACAAAAAAAAACCCACTTAAGAATGATTAAAAATATTTATAAGACTTGCACATTGAAAATTATAAAAACTGCTGAAAGAAATTTTAAAAGCCCTAAATAGAGAGATTGCCTGATAATAAATTGGTAGATTTGATATTATTCGAATGTGCTCTTTTATAACTTGATTTATAGATTTGGTGCAATCCCACTCAAAATCCCAGCAGGCTTTCCTGTAGATATTGATGCGTCTATACTAAAATGTAGGTGGAAATACAAAGGACCTAGAATGGCCAAAACCATTTGGAGAAAAGAATTACTCAACAGCTCCAGCAAGCAAGACTGTGCAGTACTGGCATAAAGACAAGCGCAGAGAGAGTCAGAAACAGGCCCCACATATTGGCTCAGTTAATTTGCAACAGAGATGACAGTGGGGAAATAACTACCTTTCAACAAATGGGGCTGGGACAAGCGGGTATCCACATGAAAAACAATACACTTTGGCCCTCACCTCACACCATACACACACACATTAACTCAGAAAGAATCATAGACCCAAGTGTAAAAGCTAAAGCTATGAAGCTTCTGGAAGAAAACATAGGAGGAAACCTCCACAGCCTCCGGTGGAGATTTCTTGGATAGGACACACAAAAACCACGTAAGAACATGTTGAAAAGGGCACTTCATCAGAATCAAAAACTGCTGTTCTTCATAAGATACCAATAAGAGAATGAAAGGGCAAGCCACGAACGGGGATAAAATATTGCCAAAACTTTCTGACAAAAGACTCGGATCCAAAATATTAAGGAACTTGTACAACTCAACAATAAGAAAACAACTACAGGGTCACCCAGTTAAAAAGATATTCAAATGACCAAGAGTGCCATGAAAAACATTCAACACACCGTCATCAATGGAAAAATGCAAATTAAAACCACAGTGAGACACCGACGCACACCCACTAAAATGGCCAAAAGAATGCGGAGTACTCGAAATTCTCACACATCACTGTGTGGAGTGGCACAGCCACTCTGGGATACTATTTGACTACTTCTTATACAGTTAAAGATATCCACACCATATGATCTAACAAGCTGGCCTTAGATATTTATCCAAAAGAAATAAAGACATATGTCCACAAAAAGACACGTACATAGCCACTTTATTTGGAATAGTGCCAAACTGGAAAAAACCCCAAATGTCCGTCAACTGGTGAACGAATAAACAAACAGGGTATGTCTGCACTACTCAGCCAAAAACGGGATGTGCTGCTGATGGACACAACAACACGGGTGAACCTCAAAACACGGTTTGGAGCAAAGGAATTCATACAGCAAAGGCAATGCACCCTGTGACTCCATTTACACGAACTTCTACAATGGGCAAGACTAATCTGTAATGACAGAAAGCACAGAAGTGGTGGCTTGGGGCCAGGGTGGGGGGAGGGCTGGCTGCAAAGGAGCCCAGAGTCTTCTGGGGTGAAGGTCGGGTCCCGTACAGTGACTGGTAGTGGTTACATGGGGGTAGACAGTTGTTCAAAGCCACAGTGTGCTCTTGGAACAGGGCATTTCATTGAATGTAATGTTGATTTGGGAAAAGGGTTAAGGCTTTGTTTTGTTTCTTTACCATGACGACATCTCCACAACCCCAGACGCTGGCTAGAACCCCAGCACCCACCAAGAGTGCTAAGCACTGTACTGCGAGCACTTAGTATGTGCCTGGCCCCCTGTCGGGCCTTTTTATTCATGGTCTCCACCAACCTCTCACCAGCCTTTACGATGGGTGTTTTCATCGCCCAGGCTCAGCAAGGTTGAGCCATCTGCTCTGAGTCACACAGTTAGCAAGAGGCATGGTCAGGACTCAGGCTCAGGTCTAGCTGATTCAAAGGCCTGTGCTTTCATAAATTTCTCTGTGCCATCTCTAGAGAGGAAAGAAACCCAGCAAGAGCACAGAGTGACATGTTTAGAAAAACAAACAAACAAACATGGAAGTCAACTATGATTTGAAAATTGCTTCCCCAGGAGCTATTTCTAGTTACAAAGTCATTGGTATGACTTAAGGACTGTACTGGGTGGCAAGGCCTGTCATGTGTCCAGCTCGTCACATAAGACAATGTGTGCTCATTGATAAAACATCACATAAATTAACGTTTGCGGAATTCCCAAGCCAGTTGAGCCAAAACATGAGCCCTTGACTACTCTCAGACTTGTAGGCCAGGACCAGCCTGTTAGGGAACCTTAAGACCTCCAGGTGCTACAGACCCTGGAGGCAAGTGACCTTGACCACAGATGATGCGGAGAGTGGTCCAGAGCCAGGACAAACCTGAGCCCTGACTTCTGGTCTACCTCCCATCCCACCATCGTTATGTTGTCCTCTCGGAGCCCACCTGACACCCCGCAGGGCTCGATGCACCTGTCTCACTGCTGAGGACAGAGGAGAATGTTGTGGCCTCACCACCCCACCACAGCCAAGAGGGTCCAACAGAGTTGACTAAGCAGGGAAGGGGGTCACCTGACCTTGTGGCTGCTGCTTCCCTGCGTGACAACACAGTATCAGCGCTGGAGCCTATAGGGCAATGAGCCCAGACTGGTTTCTATCCTGTCTCTCCCACGAATCCGCTGTGTGACATTGGGTGAGTTGTTGAAACTTTCTGACCTTGGTTTCCTTTTGGGTGCTATTTATACCCATCCGATACTCCTCGGGAATGGCTCTGAGGATCAGCTGTGAGAAGAGCTGTATGAGGAAGTTATTTGTAAGTTACAATACTGGTGATCATGCCATTCAGTGTGATTGGGCTCTAGACTCACGCAAAGCAGTGGAATAGACGCAGCTGCCAGCTCACAGTGGTTTGGGAATGATGGTTGTTCCATCTAAAAAAATGGGATAAATAATACATGACCTGCTCGAAGCAGGGAGCTGGAACAGACATCCTTGGGGGGTCACTTCCAACCCTTAAGTCTATGATTCTATGATTTGTGAAGACCCCAATAAGATTGACCTCACCTGCTCTCCTGCTGTTCGAATTTTCCTTTATCAAGATGCCAAAACACTTCATCTTATAAAAGCAAATGACCTGGAGAAGGGAGAGGAACATTGCCTCACGTTCTCACTACAGTGTGGATGGCTGATACAGATTTCTTCCAGAGAGCAAAATCTGATAGGAAGCTGGGAACCTTGGCCTGACTGGGAAGCAACAAGGCTTCCCCAGTGAGAACCCAGGCTCTGTGAGACTAAACACATAACAGCCTGAGGCTCCAGTTTCAGCTCATCCCTTAGTATTTGTCCCGCTGCCCAGACTGTGGAGGTGGTGGCCTGAGTGTGCTTTGCCAGCTCTGCCCACTAGGCTCACGGCCTGGAACAGGTGGCTCCAATACCCACATTGTCCTTCTCAGTCCTAACTCAGGCTGAACCCGGAATCTCCCCTCTCATTTCCAAGGCTGCCCCTGTGCTCAGTCCTCAAATTCTAGCCCCTGGCACTGCTTCAAACTCCTCACCCTTCCAACCACACCAACCAGGGTAGTACAGGCTTCCAGGAGCCCCTTTCCTTCCACCTCACCTGGCCCTTGTCCCATCCTTAACCCCCAACCCAGACAAACAGAATTGTGGCAGTGAGCTGCTGTCCAAGAGGAAGCAGGCACCACTTGTCCTGCCCCTCCCCATTCAGCTCAGAAATCCTTGTCCAGGGCTGGAATATCAAGATACTGTGCCTGGCCTCCTTAAAAATCATCATCGTCATGCCCTGGCTGGCGTGGCTCAGTGGACTGAGTGCCAGCTTGTGAACCAAAGGGTCACTGGTTTGATTCCGGGTCAGGGCATGTGCCTGGGTTGTGGGCCAGGTCCCTCCCTGGCTGGGGGCAATTGATGTATCCCTCCCTCTCTTGCTCCATCCCTTCCCCTCTCTCTAAACAATAAAATTAAAAAATCTTTTTAAAAAACATCATCATCATCAACACTGCTGGCATTAGTTGAGCATTCACTAGGTGCTACATGCTGTCCTAATGGCTTTACATGTACTATCTCAGATAATCTTCATATGAAATAGGCACTATTACCCTCATTTTACAGATGATAAACCAAGGCACAGAGAGGTTAAGTAATTTGGCCAGGAGCACACAGCTAGCAAGTGGCAGAGTTGAGAACTAAACCCAAAATTTGTGCCATTATATCCTGACTGCTGAGGCAATAACAGTGCCTTTAAACCTGAAATCATTGGGAAACAAACATGTTCGTTCCCTGTTCTGGAAGAGAATCTAGAGGCTCAGTCATGTCAAGTTCATATCCTTCTTTGCAAAAGGGGTCACTGTAGGCCAGAGGCCGAGTGATCTTCCCAAGTCACCTGTGGCCGAGCCCAGAGCTAGGGTTTGAGCTTGCCCCTTCCACACAGTTCAAGAGAAGCCATTGCCCACAGCCCAGGTACGTTTTAACCAGAGGTCATGACCTGGAAATTAGCCCACAGCCCTTGTTCCAGCCTGTCCTGTGGGGGACATCTCAGACCCTTGCTCCAGCCTCCCTGGTAGGTCCTTAACAGCAGTCTCTCGGGGGTCACTTGTGTGGTGTTTTCTTGCCTTTTCTGTGGTCAGACTGTAAATCTCACCCTGAACTGCAGTAAAGATCACAAAAAATGGCATGATTCAAAGTAACAGATTGTACAGAGTTGGAGCGCGCTTTGGGTGGAGGTCAGTGCCTTCACACCCACGACCCCATCTCCCAACCCGAGTCCCTGCGATTCAGGGTCAGAGAAGAAGGTACAATCAATTGCCCGGTAACTTGCGCTGTAAACACTCCCAGTTCCCTGCCCACGGTCCCCCAGGTGTCAGCCCAACTCCGACCCTCCCTTTCCAATCACGTACACCGCCTCTCCTCTCCTGCTCTTCCTTATTCTCCTGAGAATTCGCTCGCCGCCAGGTCTGAGATTTGGTCAGATTTCCCCAGCTGACGTTCCACCCCCCTCCCTCCCCGTCTCCAGCTGACACACCCCACGGCTCCTCCATTCTTCTTGGATCTGCGTGATCCCCTTCCCCGGCCTCCGTAACAACCCATCTCCTCCCGTCCACCCAACGCTCCGGGTCTCTGCTCCGTGGGGCGAAGGCAGAGTGTGGGGAGGGAGCCCCGGGAAAAGACTGTGGCTAGACAGAGCCCGTGACGGGGGCAGACGGGGCGCCGGGTGAGGATCGGAGAGGGCATCAGAGCACGGCGGGACACCTGGACAGGCTGAGCCAGGGCGTGCCAGAGCGGACGGGGCAAGGGCCCCAGACGCGTGCAGAGCCCGGGACCTGGGGGCAGGGTCTGAGATAGCGCGGAGTGAGCGGGATGAGATCTCGGACAGGGAAGGGTGAAAAGATTGTCTGCGAAGGGGAGCAGAGAGTCGGACGCTAGAAGGTGCGATGAGGACCTGAGTCCGGGAAGCCAGAGACGGAGCTCGCTGTGCGAACTCCGACCGCGAGGTGCGGCTGGGTGCGGCTGGAGCTAAGGTCTGAGTTCGAGATTCGGCGGGGCCAGAGCCAGAGGGACGGAGAAGTTGGCCCTGCGTAGCCGGAGGAGGGGTAGGTGGGCGGGGGGGTGTGGGCCGGGGCGCGGCGGGCACTGACCCGAAGTAGGCGGCGGCAGCGGCGGCGGGCAGCGCCAGCAGGCAGAGCGCGGCCAGAGCCAGCGCAGACGGGGGGCGCATGATGCCGGTGGCGCGGCGCCCTTTCTCGTCTACTTGCGCCACTCGGCGCTCGCAGCGCTGCCACAAGCCGCCCGCGGGGCTTTAAACCCGGGAGGGGCGGGGCGGGGGGCGGGGAGAGGGAGAGGCGCTGGCGGCCACCCCCACCCGGCGGCGAGCCCCCCGCCCCATTGGCCCCGCAGGACTCGCCCCGCCCCGTCGCGGGTGCGGTCACCGCCTCAGGCCCGCCCCCGCTCCGCCCCATCTACCACTTCCACCCGCGCTAGGTGAGAGCTCACCTGACGCCTAGTCCACCCCGGGACGCGACGGCGGAACGTGAAGCACCCCCGGGCCTAGGGATGGGAGGACTGGGTGGGGATCAGGGTCTTTGTGCTTCTCTTTTCCGGGCAGGGTGTAGCACGCGCAGGGTTCTCGCCCCCGAGGTACGGGGGTGCCGGCATAGAGGGAGGCGCCTGGAGTCTGCAGAGGAGCGGTGTCGGGCCTATTCCTTCGCCCAGCGGTCTGCCCAGCTCCAGGACTCTGAGGGCGGGGTCCGGTCCTGACGCCGAACTGCTCTCCAGGAGCGGGAGACACACATGTAATCGCTGGGAGGACCCTCTTGCCCCGCAAAGGGCGTCCTGGCGGGTCTCAGAGCGGAGCAGGGGAAAGGGAGCTCTTTCTAAACAGCAGGCTGCCTGTCAAGGACGAGGTGCACAGCGTGGTCCTCAGTGGGCGTCTGACAAAGTGCTGCTGATGTTCCGAGGACGAAAAGCCAATTCTCTAGTCAGTGGGGCAGGCCGAGCCGGGGTGGTGGTGGGAGGCCGGGAGGGACCGGCTTTCCAAATTGTGTAGGTGCCAGAACCTCTGTCAGACAGGACGGGCACCTCCAGGGTTGGGCCACAGGGCTTGGTCTTGCGTATTCTTTTTTAAAGTTTAACCCCAATCCCTGCACCGAAGGTGCAGTGACCAAGGCAGCAGATGGCACGGGTCTAGGAGGAGACAGGACAGACAACAGATGACCTGAGCAGAATTTGAGATGTTTCTGAGAGTCTTGAACACTGGGTCCAACTGAGCAAAACAAAATACAACTTGCACTGAATGTCAAGATCTGCATGTGAAGTTTCCCAAAAATCAGCCATGCATGTAGAACATCAGGTGACAGCGACCTTGGCTTTGCGGTGGACATGGGCGTGACAGCAGGTGGGGAGACGGGTGGAAGATGGCAGCTATGACTTTAGCTAAGTGTGAGGCGGTGTTAGCAGGGGAAGCCCCCCACCAAACCCTCAGTAGAGAGGCTCTCTGAGCTCAGTTTCCCTGACGAATGAGTGGCGTGATTGATGAGATGGTGAGTGCCCGCCGGATCAAATCTTATGGTTCTGTTTACTGAGGCACGCAATGCAATGTGACGCGCAGAGACCTGGGATCAAATCGTGTAAATATGAACACCGGGTATGAAATGGGGACAAATATCTCATAGGATTTTTGTGCAGATAAGAATGATGCCAAATGCCCAACAGGCGCTACCACTCTGTATCAGGTTGTTGTGACAATGCAGCAGTACCAGTGATGTGCTGGCATTGGCATGCTTTCGGAGGGGGAGGGGGTGTCTTATTTGCATCATTTGCTGATTTCTGTGCTGGACGTATCTCAAGCTACCAAGGTGGTATCATCCCTGATCTGTGGAGTTAGGAAGAGATTAGCAGAGTCGGTTCTATGAGCCATCCTGATTCAGCTCCAGCTCACCACTGGGAAGACCTTGAACCAGGCTCAATGAGGCTGAGGAGGAGAGGCCAGGCTGGACCAGTGTGAGTCAGACAGGAGGCCCTGGCCACACCCACTGAGCACTGAGTCCTGGCAGGTAAGCGGGGAGCAGGTCCAGCTTGGCGTCCCAGCTGCGCATCCTGTCCTCACGCCCATGGGCACATGCCATGCACACAAGCATGCCCAAGCATGCACGTGTCTGGATAATGTGGGGGATGAGGGGGAGCACATTCTCTCAAAGTGACACATTTTCAACACTTCAGAAAAGTTACGTGTTGACATCTGATGGTTAAGGCTGTGATGCAAAGAATTTGGAGGAAGCACCAATGAGTGAACGGAGACATCAGTGGTTGGCCTGTGAGATATGTGCTTAGAAGATATCCAGATGGATGCTCAGCCCCCACCAGCCAATGGCATGACCCGACCCTTGGGCTCCTTCCTCCTGATGCTAGAATGGTGCTGCTGTCTGCCTGCTGGAGAGACCCCCAACTTGCCCATGGAGAAGTCTGAGTTCTGCTTCTGCCTTCCTGGTCAACAGGGCTTTGTGGAACTGCCCAGGTGGCAGCTTCTGTTGCTGCCGTGTACCGAGCATGGTGTGTGTATGCAGCTCTCAGCACACAGTCTCACTGAAGCCGCCTGCCCCCGTGAGATTAGGCCAATTGTTATTCCTATTGCACAGATGAGGAAATTGAGGCTCTGAGAGCTTGAGTAGCTGGAGCAAATAGCAGGATGTGAGCCCAGCTCTAGTGGGACTGTCACATTGGCTGTGGCTCATGATTCGACTCACAGAGGCCTTTGCGTAATACATCCTTACAGAGCATCATGCACCCCCTAAGTGCTGACCCTCAAGGGTCTCTATTCTGCAGGGGAAGATGATGGTGAAAACATATCATCTCCACAATTGTGGTATTGTGGGACCCTGAGGAAGGGCCTAAGAGGTAGCCCTCAGGACTTATTGTCTTGAGCCATAAATGGTTTGACTCTCCCCTTCCCCTCTGCCCTTTGAGCTTCTCAAGGGAGGGCCTGAGTTTTATTTCTCTTGTCTCCAGAGCCTGACTGAGGGCCTAGCACATAGTAGGTGCTCAGGAAATACGTGTTGTTGCCAGGTTATAACCTTGGTCTGTGACCTTTTTATGGGGCTTCCGGGATAGAAGGAATCACACTGACTGACACAAGGCATGCCTGCAGAACCACCCCTCCCAGGCTGAGGTGTGCTTCATCACACACACACACACACACACACACACACACACACACACACACGTTGACACTCTACAACACAAGCCCAGGCATTCAGTGGCACACAGGCTCCCCTGCACCTCCCCCATGGATGCCTAAATTCCTAGGCAGACCCACAGCTGCTCCTGGACCCGCACGTCCACACAGGTATGCAGGAGAAGCATTCTTAGACATCCACATGCAGCTACCTGTCTCCGTTACCCAGCCCAAGGCAGCCTCTCTCAGGGAGAGAGCCCTCCCCTCCCCCTGTGTACACACACGCACCCATGCACACACACACACCTTGGAAGTTACAGACATGTGGCTGAAAGGTGAGCAATGGCTGCATCAAGTCTAGCTCCAAAGTGCCTCCAGACCTACCCCTCCTCCCTGCCATTCGGTGCCCCCGGCCCAGACACCCTGCCTGAAGCAAACCCTCAAGAACCATCCATTTGTCAGGTCCCCCAAGACTCCAAGCCCCACCCATGCCCAGGCCCGTGGCAGAGCCCAGCAACCACACAAGCCCCACAGATCACCACCAGGCCCTGAGCAGCGGAAATGAGGAATTCCAGGCTGCATATGTCCTTCCAGTCACCTCAGGCTGCAGTGAAAATGGACTCAGCCCAACAGAAAGTGGTTCAGGACCAGCGCCCCACCAGGCCTGAGGCAAGGCTGCTCAGGAGAGCTGGTCCAGGGGAAGACCCGCAGGACTCGGGTGGGTGTGCTCACCTGTCCTTTGGCCCATCCTTCCCACCACCCACCACTACCCCAATTCCCCTTTGCTGTGACCTCATTATGACTCATTCTGTCCGACCACTTCCACCCACCCTACCCCCACACATGTGAGCTGGACGTGACTCTCAGACTCCCACTTGCCTTACCTGGCCCTGGGCCCTGTGAGGTAGCATGGTGGGTATCTCTGTCCCCACTGAACAGGCAGGACATTAAAGTCCAGAAAGGTAAGTTCCTCAAGGTCATGGAACTCACTGGCACCTGGCGAATGGGGACTTGATGTCTCCAGAACACCAGGCTGAAATAAGCAGGGAAAGTGGACCACAGAATCCCACATGTAGGAGGTTCATGGCTAGGCTTGAAGACAACAACAAAAAAAGATAGCAGAGAAAGACACCAAAATGTTAAAAAAAATGGGTGGGTGCTGTGGGGGCTTAGGGTGTGGGTAAAAAATGTTGTTATCCTCTTTGCATTTCCAAAGTTCCTATTAGAAGCATACTTAACACTTATGGTGGAAAATGATTCCTTAAAAGGGGGAAAGGATGCATGCTCCAGAATAAATCTTGAATGATAGAAATGTGAGCACTGGCAGAAAAGCTGTTTGGAGGCAGGGCGGGAGAAGTATTCCTAGATGCCCTCCTACAGCATCCGTCCATCCATGTTCTGTGGGATGGGCCCCTGTCCTCCGTTGGGGAGCTTGCTCCTGAGCTGGCCAAGCTCACCCCACCTGTGGCAATTCTAATTTCAGGACTTCTAGCTTTTGTTCCTCATCTTCCTCACTCCAGAACTATACTCTGAGTGAGCTGGTGTTGTGTGGAGGCTGGTATGACCCTTCCTTGCCCCTTGCCTACCTGGGGTTCTTCTCTAGTCCTTGATACAGCAGAACCTTTGAGCTTAGCCAAGAAAGACTAAAAGCAGAGGGGTACCCTTTAGCACCCCCTCCCACCCAGCCATGCTTCCATTGCCAAGGCCAGGAGGTTACCTGCTGTGGTGCACCACCTCCTCCTGGAAGCCCACCTTAACTGATTACTCCTGGTTCTGCTCACTCAGCACCTGGGCCCTAAAGACTTTATCAGCACAGCTTAATTTTGAGCTAGTGATACAGTAATGCATGCAGTCCTTGAGTTTGGGGGTGTTAGGCCCCCTGCTATGTGTAGATTTGCAGATTTCTCAAGGACCAAAACCTGTTCTCTGTTTCTTTTATACTCACACCTTTCCCCCTAGTGGTACTGAGCTTTAGCCCAGAGTAAAGTAATTAAAGATTTGAATGAATGAATGAACACTGACTTGTGGATAGGTCAGACCTGACTACAAACCCTGCCCTCGGTTTTATAATCTTCCTGAGAAACAAGATGTTGAGCCCTCTATTTTAGCATGGTTGGAACTAGAGGGAGTTCTCTCTGGTAATCACAGACAGGTAAGTAGGTAAGTAGGTAGCAACCTGGATGGACGATCCCAATTTCGAATAGCTACTCCATTGTCTTCATATGATAACTCCCAAATGCCAGGGGGTATGTGTATGTGTGCTCTGCCCACATGTGGATATGCCTACCCCCGGGGTTCCCACTTCTGGGGGCATTAGAACGTAAGGAGATGACAGAGCAGGCAGCACTGGGTGGCATTCCTGTGTTTTTGACTGTTGTGAGTCCCCTGTAGCGCCTTCCCACTGGCCATGCACTGACAAAACTCTGCCGTACTCGAGGCTTTTACAACAGAGAGGTGCTCCCCACAAGGCAGAGCTACCAACACGTCTCCAAAGAAAGAAAGAAAAATGAAGGGAGGGAGGGAAGAAAGAGAGCAACCCCTCCTCCCAACTTCCTTAGGAAATAGAAACAAAAAATAATCCAGAATTCACTATAAATAACATCCTAAAGAGTTGCCTCTGAAGAGACGCATTCCCGACATCATTTTAGTTTGTTTTCATTGGAGGAGCTCCTTGCTCTCTGAAAAGGAAGGCTGAGCGGAAAGGGACCCCGACCTGAAGAGCAGAAGGCCACTGGCTCCTGGAGGAATGCAGTTCCCTGCACGATTGGAAGGGGTGGCCGTTGCAGACCACTTCCTCCAGGCTGCACTTTCACTACCGCAGGTACAAGTACATTTGCAGCAGGTGCTTGTGAACAGAGTCTCCACTGGTAGACGGGTGGGCCACAGCGTGTTTCCCTAAACCCAGCACGGAGCGCTACTGGCTCAGCCAGAGGTCCTTCTTTAAACTGGGGAGAGGCTCACACCTTGATTTGTTTCTGGGAAATAGTAAAACAGTAAGCTCAGGTTTAACTTCTCAAAAAAAATAAATAAAAGGCAACTAACTCCATTTCACTGCCAAATTTACATTTCATGTAAAAGATGGTTACATAATATTCAATTTAACAAACTTTGATTGAGCAGCTGGTGCTAAGCCCTGGGAGTAAGAGATGACTAAGCCAGGTCCTGTCCTTGAGAAGCACACAGTTTGTTGGAAAATTTATTTTGTATGCAAATAAATACATGTAGCATGTTGATATTTCTGTAGAAGCATAAGCTAGTTATTAAGTATTTCCAAGGTGCCAGACATTGTCCGAAGTCCTAGAGGAATATTAACTCAATCCTCACAACACTTACAGATGAAGAAACTCAGGCACAGCTAGTTAGCTTGGAGTGGTGACCAGACCCCAGGGAGCTGGACCCAGAGGGCGTGTTCATCACTGTGCTACAGGGAAGAGAAGAAAATATAGAATGAGATGGGAATTCGGGTGAGGGGACAGTTTATTCATTGTTCCACGGAAGGTATGTCCAGCCTAATTCCACCAGGCAGTGATATTTGAGCTGGATCTTAGTCATTTTTTTCAATCTTTCTTCACATTACCAAATGACACAGTCCATGCTAATTTGCCACACAAATGTTTGATAAGGAATCAAGTTTTCCCAGTGGTTGCCACTACAATTCTAAGGGATGACCCTACAGAGCATTCCTTTGCTGTATTCGGTTCAACTTTGGAGTGAGAAGGAATTTGAAAGGGGTGTTGGGCACTTTAGAGCAGGAAATGTCTTTGAGACTTGCTGAACCTTGCCACTTTGTGTTATTGGCTCTGGAATCTCATTTTCACCCCCAGCTCCAATGTCAGCGTCTACCCAAGTGGACCCCTGTCTCAGTTCAGCATCCAAGATGTTCCTACCTTCTCTTCCTGACGGGCATTCAGTGTCCACTATGAACTGGCTGCAATACCACATTCATCCAATAGGGGGCGCTGACTACAATGAATAGGACATAAGTAGTTAAATGGAGTGAGAACCCTGGGTCCTAACTTAACCCTGTTACTGACTTCCTCTGGGACCTCAGTTTCCTCATTCATAAAATGGATGCAGCACTGCCGATTTGTATTCCTCACAGAACAGTGGTGAGAAACGAGAGGATGGATGTGGACACCTTCCAGTGTGATTCAGAAGAGTTCAGGTGATTTCAAAAAACCAACCATTTCATAACTATCTTCTGAGCATCACTCACCGTGCCAGGTGCCGTGTGCAATCCAGAAATTACTCCTACCTTTGCATTAAAAGGACTTTCAATAAAGGTTGGAAGCAAACTGTAACGGGGTAGGGGGTGAGGATGGGGGGCTCTAGCTCTCCCTAGTGGGCCACAGAAGCAGCGTCTCCTGCCCTGAGAAAGATAATGGGGTGTGAAGCGGCAGGACACCTACTTCAGCCTGTGGCTGGAAGTCTCCCCGCCACCCAGCGCCCTCCACCCCAATTGCTTGTGTCTATCTTACACAACGCAGTTTGCTCATGGGGAAACGGAGGCACAAAAACTGAAGTGACCTGCCCAAGAACCTGGATTCAAGGAACCTTCCAGACAGCCAATCTCAGAACTTGGATTGGGGAGGGGCAGCGCGGGAAGGCAAGTGACCAGAGCAGCCTGGGAGGGACAGAGAAGGGAGGACCTTCCTGTCCTGACACCCTGGCCTGGCAGAAGATGCTGAGGGAGGCCGCGGGAGCCAGCCTTCTGCAGGAGCGCCCCCTGCTGGTCGCTTCTTGCAGCGGCCGTGGGTGGAGGAGGATGCTCGACACTAGACGGCAGTTCTCTGTGAGACTGGAGACGCCCCAAAGAAGAGCAGGAGGAGCCCAGAAGGATCGCCCCCAGCTCTTTCACTTTGCATTCGGCAAACGCAGATCTCAGGGGAGGGGTTGACTTGCTCTAGGGCTCTTAGCGAGCCAGCGGGATGCAGGTCTCCCCGTCGTGCTGCCTCACACGGCAAACCCCTGCATCAATCTTCCCTTCTCATCCTACCCCGCATTCCTGAGCCCAGAGGGCCCTTTCTCCCCGCCCTGTACCCGGAAAGCCCCCATTCCTCCTCTGCTATTCAGTCCCCATGGCCTCACAAGCCCATCTCCTCCAGGAGACCATCCGCACTGCATGCAGCCCCTGAATTCTTTCATGTATGAAGCCCTATTGCCTCCAGGAGCCGCGTGTTTAAATGGCTTTCATTTCCAGGACAGGGCTTTGCTGGCCTGTTGGCAAGACCTTGGGGACCATAGAGGGGACTCTTTCCTTTGGCTTTTCCGCTCCCCACCCCAGATGTGCCTGGACCAGGGCTGAACACTCACTCGTGATGACTGTGGATGAATGATTTTCACCTGCTCCCTGCAGAGCAGTTCAGCAGAGCATCTCTGGTCCTGGACAGCCAGGATGCCTCTACTGGCTTTGGGGCTTTCCATCCTGACTGGTGACCTTGGGCAAGTCACTTAAGATCTCTCAGAGCCTCTGTTTCCCCAGCCATAAAATAGGGATGGAGGTACACTTTGGGCTGGTTGTGAGAATTAAATGAGAGGATGTGTAAAATGTGCCCAGAACATAGCAGGTACTCAATAACTGGCAAGGTTGATTAGCCAGACTTCTGGGGAGCCTCAGGCTGGTCTCCCTGGTCTCATCCATCTCCTATTTGGCGCCCTCTTTCCCAGATGTGGCCCTTCCAGCCTTAGGCCTCCTCATCCGCTGCCTCTTGTTGTGAGCAGCATGAGGGAGGGGCCACGCAGTGACTATGTAAGGGTCATAGGTAAGGAGAGTGCTCTTAGTGCACGGAAAAGGGAGAGTGACAGGGAGATCAAGCCACACTACCACCAATCACCCCCATCGTGAGCCAGGTATCTGGTCTGCCCCTCTTGCTTGCTCTTTGGGCTGGCTTCCTCACCCTGCACTCTTTCTGAGCATGTCTGCCTGCTTCTGTTTCCCTTAACTCCTAGTTTCTGCTCCTTAGAACTTACAGCCTGCATGCAGCTCGCCATGGCTGCCCTGACACCCTGGCCATGCCATGGCCATTCAGCCTTGGGGCCCACACTTAAGTCAGGTATGCACACCTGGTCCATTTGGCTGTGGTCATGGGGACAGAGTATGTGCTGTGAAGCAGGGTGACAAAGGTATTTGCATATCTGATAGAATAAGCATTTGATAAAGTTATAATATTTGAGACTTGTGGAAATTCACTTGAAATTCATCATAAAAGGAAACAGCCCTTGTAAACTTTTGTATATGGTGAATAATCAACCCTCCCTGCACAGAGCTCCATGCCAATTTATCTGTTTTGTAAATCCAGGTTTTTATAAATTTCATTGAAGCTTGATATACTCACATGCTTGTTACAACAAATAGTGCTCCAGGAAATAATCTCAGGTCTCCAAACTCTACTGGTGGTATTGGGAGAAGGGCTTCCCCCCTTCTCCAAATGATCTATTCAATATAATGTCATTTTAAAAAATGGACCTGAGTGCTCGCTTCGGCAGCACATATACTAAAATTGGAACGATACAGAGAAGATTAGCATGGCCCCTGTGCAAGGATGACACGCAAATTCGTGAAGCGTTCCATATTTAAAAAAAAAAATGGACCTGAGATGTAAAAAAAAAAAAAAGCCAACCCGTTCTGCATCTTCCACTTGCCCACTAGGCTTCCGACTCTTCCTTTCCTCTCTTTTCTTCCCTCCCCTCTCTCATCCCCAATGACAAGGTTCTTCTGCAGAAGGAAGACCAGAAGTCTGAATCTTTAGCCAGATTATCTGTGAGAGGAACCAGCAGGACCACTGGTACAGTAGAGGCTTTTGCTCCCTGTTGCCCCTGATAAAACAGCATGGGGCAGAAAATGTGCAAGGTTCCTCCACTCACAGGCTGTGACCCGGAGTTGCCCCAACACCTGCTGGTGTTGGTCCTTCCTCTGGAGGATGGTCCAGAGGAAGACAGGATGTATGAATGGAAAAGGCTGGCAAGGTACTGCCCACCCGCACGGCCCCTCTAAGTGATCTAGAAACAGATAGCTCCTCCTCCGAGCACTTCACTTCCAACCGTCAGAAAAAGGTCACTGTAGACATGCCTGCGCTGCGAAAGGTGTGCCCGTAGGAGGGGTACCCTTCAGTGGTGCACCCCTGCACAGCTGCGCGGGTCAGTCCTAAAGACATGCACAAGGCCGGTCCTCCCTGTGCTGGGAGTGGGAAACTGAGTCTGGCTGATGGTGGGCTGTCCCTCAGAATCTTCCCCATGCACCTCCCGGCAGGGACACTGCCCCATTCCTGCGTCCCCAGCCTCAGCCCTTTGGGGCCACTTCTCACCCTTGGCTTCTGAGTGAGGTAGGTCTGGGTTCACATCCCAGTGCCAACACTTACTGGGACTGTGGCCTCAGCTCGGTTCCACGGCCTCCCTGGCCCACAAGTCCCTAGTTTGTGAAGTGAGAGTGTTGTCAGTTGTCACGTGGGGCCTTAGCGAGGGCTATGTGGAAACACATTCCTGTGCCAGGACCAGTGCCTGGTGCCTGCTGAGTCCCCACCATCTGTTCCCCTCCCTAAGTATTTTCCCATTTATACCCACACTCGAGCTGAAGAAGGAACATAAGCATTTGGCTACAGGGGCCAGTAACCTCTCTTGCCCATCGTGGCAGGTAGGGGTGGGTTAGTCAGCCAAAGGGGCACAAGGGTAAAACAACTGACACATGAAATACTTGCAAGACACCTAGACTGGGTTCTTCCTGAAATGAGGGGTTACTTCACCGTGTGGCATCGTTATCCCTGGGTTTCTTTATTTGCACATCTGGCTTTTTATTTACTCCAGGGAGTTACTGAGCAGCACACCTGTGCACTGGAACACAGGTCAGCCGGTGGCTCCCAGCCGAGGCGTCACGCGGTGGCCCTGGGCAGCTCTGCTCTCCTTCAGGCTGGCTCGCCAGGGAGGCCGACACCTCCCTCCGCCACAGATCTCATTCTGTCAGAGAACTGTCCCGATGCCCCGAGTACCACCAGATGTCAGGAACTGTGCCGCTTCATTCCCTGTCTTATTCATTCACCCCAGCTTCCTCAGAAGCAGACATAACCGTGGCCACCTAGACTGCTTTTAAACATTGCCATTTGCAGTGTTACCTACTTTTCTTCCTCTTGTCGATGCAACACAGCACAAAGATTTACAGAGTGTGTGCCCTTAAAACTCCATTTCACAAGACATGCAACGAATAATCTCAGACTTCCCTCTGGGTACATCCCTAGAAACTAGACTTTGTGAATAACGTTCAGCAGGCAATTCCGATACACAGTTCCTGCCCCTGGGGCCCCGGCTTTCCCTGGAAGCCATGGCTGGAATTTCAATGCCTCTGTTCCCTCTGCATCTTCCTGTGCTTCTCCCCTGGAAAGCGGGGGGGGGGGGTTTAATATCTGAGGAGAATTCCAAGACCTGCAGTGCGGTGTTTTTAATTGTCCTCCCCGCCCCCCAACACTTGGCCACATCTCTCCAGCTGCTGTTCCTAGAAGCTCCAGGAGGTGTCACTGCGACCCTGACCATCTGCACGGGCCCTGTTTTGGGCTTGTACAAACACCTTCGAGGTCTGGGGACTCCCAGAGGTGGGACCTCAGCGATAAGGAATCCCACAGAGAGGGTCTGTCCCAGAGAGAAGGGTCCTCTCTCTGCCTCACTATCTCCCTCTTGGGGAAGAACTGTGGTTCAGCAAAGTTTCAACCTCATGGTCTAGGGCAGGGGGTACAGAGGGTGGAAAGTGAAGCGGGAAGAGGGGATCTAGGTCCTCCTCCTTGCCCTCCAAGCGGCCAGGTCTCTTCTTCTGTTGCATTAAGAGAGTGTGCCCCCCCCCACCCACACACACGCACATACCACACACACACACACTCCCTCAACCTACCTGACCATCAGACTTAAGCTTTGGAGACAATCTTGGTGACTGCTGAGGGCCACTAGGGGTCAGGAATCACTACACTGATGAGAAGCCAGAAGGCACAAAGGGGGCTGTGAGTCAGGGAGGCTTCCTGGAGGAGGTGAGTGTGGACCTAAGAGATTAACTCATGGCCCTGCCTCATCTCAAGAACAAGAGCGATGGGGAGCCAATCTTGGGGGTTCAGTACTGTCTGGGGAAGGGATGCTGACAGGTGAGTTCATCAATGGCCATTTCAGGGGATGTTTCTACTGTTGGGGTGGGTTTACAGGAACTCTCCCCCCCCCCCCCCCCCCGCAGCCCGAGATGCAGAAGCCACAGAGTGCGAGTGGGGGTGGGGAGGGGCCTTGGGAGGAGCCTGTAAGGGGCTTTGAGGGAATAACAGGATGCAGAGTTGAGAGAGGAGAGGGGGAGACCTTCCTCCCAGGTTAAATTGGGTCATGAGATGGGGGAGAGGTGTGACAGCAGAGGGGACAGGGAGGAGGCCGGGAGTAAGGACTGAACCTGTGCCCAGCCTTAAGAACAGGGCTGAGCTGGAGCAGCGGTGTTTGCTTCCTTGAGCTCTTGGCCTTTCTTGGGATGAGAAGTCAGTGACAAGCCGGGGAGCTGGGCTTTTTCACGGAAGGCGCTCAACACCTCCTGTTGTAAAGCCCAGCCAGACCTCAGAGGGCCCTGCAGAGCTTCCCAGTTCCCCCTCTGGCCCCTCTCTCTTCTCACACATCCCTGCTGCCTCCCCATGTCCCCGCCAGACCACCGTCGCCCAGAGGTCCTCACACAATCTGCACCGGTCATCACCCACCCCTCAGGCCGTGGCCCAGGATGCCACGGCCCCTCCCCCATCCCATCCTCCCCACACCAGGGCGAATTTGCCCTTTTGTTTGCACCTCATGGAGATTTGGCCCTTCTGGAAGCAAGTCGTGACACCTGGGGCAGGTCCTGGCCCCAGGCGGGGAGAGGAAAGACTTGAGAACTGGTAAAAACATAGACTTCAGCGGGAAGATGCAAAGGAAGTTCGAGGAAAAGCCACCCTCCCCCACAGGAGTCTCAAAAAGACAGAGTTCCTCGTGGGCAGTCTCACCCTACTCCTTTCTTCAGAGCTGGCTCGCGTGGAAAACAGCTCAGTGCAGTGTGTGCAGAGTAAGAGGTTTCTCTGAAGACACAACCATTTCTCCATTTTGCCTAGAACTGGCCTCTCCCGAGCTATTTCCCACACTCTCCCTCCTTCACTCCGTGGGCTGCCTACCTCCCTGGGCAGAATGCAGGCGTTCCAGCTCAGATGAGCTCCCTCCGGCAGTGCCCCGAAGTCCACCCAACAGCCAGATGACCAGCCGGAGAGTCAGGGGGCTTGGGTTGCTGTCCATTTCTTCCTAACCTAACAATGATGCTTCAGAGGGGGCTGGTCCCGATCCCAGGACTAGAACTCGGGCCCTAGCGGCACACTGAGGTGTTACAGAGATGGTCAGCTAATTATTAACCAGGAAGGAAGCAAACAGGCTTATGTTCGCTGGTTGATTATGTTCAGCAATGTCCGGATCAGAAGGAACTGTTCGTTCTCCAACTTAACTGCTGCATGAAGCAGCAGAAATTGCAGCCCGTTTTCAGTGGGCATAAGAACACCACGTGGAAGGAGCCCTTACACCAGGGAGCCCTCACTCCGAGTTTAATGAAATACAGTCGGTGGGCACTCCAGCCCAGCATTCACGCACACGTAGACTTATCTACTGTTAGCCCCTAGCCAAGTGCTGTGCACCAGCCCTGCAATGGATGGTTCTTGATTGACAGCCAGGGCCTGGGACGCTTCAGCTCCCACCAACCCTCACCCTGTGTTTCCTCTCATGTGATCGTGTGGCAGACTCCTCATGGAAACAGATGCGGTCACTGACTAGGCTGCAAGGACATGGGCCCCAAGTGCCAAGGCACAGTCTAGAGCAGCCCGTTCCCACTCTGGAATGTGTGATAAGGACCAAGGGGACAGGGTGCAGGTTGGGGACTTGTGAGCTCCCCAGCCCACTCTTCTAAGTTCCCTGCTAAGGATTCCTAGACACCCCCAGTGCCAGTCGCCCACCCTGAGCCAACAGAATACTTTCCATGGACATGCCATGTTGGATTTCCCTGGCTTCCCTGTGTCCGCCAGCTCCTGCCAGCTTCCTGGGGCCCCTGGCTAATGAGTTTCAGCCCAGAGATGGCAGCGGCATTTTGGTGGCCAGGGCCAGCGTCTTCCCTGAGTCCTTTTCCGCCGCTTTGTAGCCCAATCTCCTTCATCCATAACCCCTGGGAGCGGGGGCAGGGCCGGGGGTGAGAGGGGCTCCCTCCAGGCAGTGGCGGGGGTGGGGGCCGGGGCTCCCCTAACTGCAGAGGCTAGCCTTACACACCCAGCGACACATGTCCCCCTTTATGGCCAGGGCTTTCTCTCGGTGCTTAAAGGCAACTGTGAAAAGAGCAGGGCTGATTCTGGCTGCCTATTCGTCTCCTGGCAACAGGCCTGGCAGGAGGTCTTTCTTTCTCCCCCCCACCTCCCTTCTCTCCTCCACCACCCCCCCTTTTTCTTTTCCCCCCTGTGTCTTGTGTTGTGTATCATTAAAACTTCCCTCCCAGCCACTTTGCAGCCAACAACCAGGCCCTTCTGGGGCCAGTTCCTTTGGGGCAGCTCAGCCAGCCGGCCCTGGGGGTGGGGGCTCTGAGAGGTCAAGCCCCCAGAGACAGGCTTTGTGTCCTGGAACCAAAGCTTAAACTCAATTTGGCAACCTTCCGCACGTTCAGGAGGGGCAGCCACTAGAACTGTGTCCCCCGCCCTGGGCACCGCTTCCTTCTCTCCTTCCCTCCCCTCCCTTTCGGGTCTGCCTCTTCTGTTAATGCCAGTAGTGCCACTGGGCACTGCCCAGCCCTGCTAGGGCCTCACCAGCAACCCCTCACCTAGAAGGACAAGCCTGGGACTGAAGGCTGGGACAGTCCCAGCCAAAGGCCTGCAGCCAGCTCTGGCCCAGTGTCCTGGTCTGGCCTGAAAGGGATGGAGACACAAAGGGTGACGGGCCACAGAGACCACCAAATCCATGAGAGTCTGGACCAGAAGGATTCCTCATCTGACCACCTCCATCTAGAGGGATGCTGAGACCCAGGGAGGGTAAGTGTCTTGCCCAGGAACACACAGCCAGATAGGGAAAGCTGGGCTAGCACCCTGGCTTCTGGTCCCCCTCCCCTGTGGCTCTTTATACCCCTTACTAGAGGGAGACAGGTGGCTCTCAGACGATGCCTGACCTTCTGGGCCCAACCTGCCAATCTCTAGTGCAATGTCCAAGGGATGTCTGAGCTTGACCAGGTCACCTAAGGCCCTCCTCACCCTCCATACCAGGCTTGTCAGAAAGCCTCCATCAGGCCTGGACTGGGGCATGACCCCAGTACCTGCCCAGCCCCTCTAGACAGCTGGGAGATATTCAAGCTTCCTCCTCCACCTCCCACCACCGCCACAAGTATCTGGGTCATAGATGCTTGGTGCTGGGCCACCCTGTCAGCCAACAGATCCATAAGGCTGGATGGGTGGCCCCAAGTCTCTAAGCTGACTTATCAAGGCAGGGATGGTTCTGGGTGATTCTCAGCTCGTGGCCACGGTAGCTTCCAGATCCAGCTCCAGTGTCCTCCAGCTCTGCCAGCTACGGCCCAGTTCGCCCCCAGGGCCCCCAGCCCACCAGCCCGCCAGCAGGCATAGCCACCGAGAAGACGCCCTGACCACATGGGCTGGCACTGGCAGGGTGCTCAGCTTGGCTGTCCCCATGGCCCCGTGTTTTCCAGACTCTAGGCGTTTCCATGCCACATTCACGCCACAGCTGTGTGCACACAGATCTTCTATCTTCTTATTGCTTTTCTTAAGTTGATTCTCTTTGTTCTCAATAACTTCAACTAAAAAGGAAACTTTAGATTACTATGATTTTCAACTATGTGATTTCATTCTAACCAGAGACTGTTGTCCCCTCACCCCCCACCCCCACCCCCAGCCAAAGGCTCTGAATGACTTCTTTTTACTAGACAGGGATTGTAGCAAGAGTTGTGTGAGCACCAGTCTTTCTCCTTGACCGTGCTCAGAAGGAGCGAAGGAGAATGGGACAGGGAATATGAACAAATGAGTTTTCTCGCTGCGTTTAAAGTTACTTAACACCGTGCTTGGTCTCAAGGGGCAGCCACTGTCCTCACCGGCCTCTGGGAAGCACCGTCCTTAGTCCTGGCAGCGCGCACGAGTTCCCCACCTTGGCCAGGCAGCATTTCAGGCTGATTTCAATTCTGGAGCAGAAAAAAAAATAAAATAAAAAAGTTTTGGTTATGCCATATTCTCTGATTTGGGAATCAGAAAGCGATTTCTCATCTTAGCACCACCCCCACCCCCTGGTGAGCAGAGTGAAGGACTGAGGGGCCTGGGAGGGTCCAGGTGGGGGAGGGGGAAGGATGAAGGGGAGGAAAGCAGAAGAGCTGCGAACGCCATCACTCTCACCATGGTCCCTCGATCACTAGACAGGCCGGTCCAGATTTTGCCATTTTGTTGGTCACAGGTTAGTAAGTGTAAAGCACAGGTGGCAAACACAAGGCCCGCAGGCCAAATCCAGCCCTCCACCTTGTTTTATCCAGCCCAGCACCTCGTTTCTACCTGGTGGCAGCACCAAGCTCTTGCTTAACTGTTAAGGAGTAGTTACATTTATACAGTCCTAAAATTACATTTGGCCCTTTGAAGGCAACTGCAAGGCTGATGTGGCACCCAGTGAAAATGAGAGTGACACCCCTAGTCTAAAGGTACCAGCATTTCTTGTCCATTATATGCCTCCATGTTCTTTGGGTAGATTGTACCAGCTGACCCTGTGAGCTGTAGAATTCGTATTCCCATTTGCCAGATGAGAAGACAGGCGCACAGAAGTCTAAATCACTTGCCCACAATTCACAGTTAAGCAGTGGAGCCAGGATTTGAAATTGTTCTGTCTAATCACAGAACCCACGCTCCTCCCACAGCATTATTCTGACTCTCTCCCTGCAACCTGGGGCTCTTTGCTGGGTGGGGACAGACCTAGAAAACCCTGGCCCCTCAGGTCAGAGGGGGAGTGAGGCTTAGGCACAGGGGCCTGACAGTGTGGGTGGAAGGCAGAACACAGCCCTCTGTTCTCTGCCCCCAGAAGCAACTTCAGGCAGCATTGAGTGTGCACATGTGAGGCAGAGCTGAGTGTGCATGTGTGCGGCAGTACTGAGTGTGTACGTGTGAGGGCTGCTTCTCCCCCAGGCTGGGGAAGGGAGGGCTGAGATCAGGGGGTGGGGGGACAGTGAGAAAGGAGGGCAGTTAAGCTGCTGAAGCTTTTCTTTTTTTTTAATAGAGGTATAATTCACACATCATTAAGTTCACCATATTAAAGTGTCCCATTCAGTGGCTTTTAGTATATTCCATAAGTTGTTCACCCATCACCACTATCTAATTCCAACATTTTCATCACCCCCAAAAGATACTGCTGTTTGTTAAGGAAGAGGCAGCACCAGATGGAACTATGTTCTGGATTAACGTAAGACCCCGCCTCCAGCCTCCACCGTGCCTTTTGTTGTTTCCTTCTCCCTCCACCCATCTACCCCAAAGCTGTCTCAGAGCGAGTCTCCAGCTCCAGGTTCCAGTGACAACCTTACCCCACCTAAACTGAACCCCCGAGCCAAGAAGGAGAAGCCTGACCGGCCTTCAACGAAAGCACCTCAGCCTGTCAGTCAATCGGCGGCACGCCATCTCGCTGCCCCACAGCAGACGCCATGGGCAGGAGGACACACGTTCCAGTTAGAAGCATTTGAGGTGCAAGTAACAGCTAGAAATGGCCTGAACAACCAGGACTGTGTTCTATTTCACACGACTAGAAACTCCAAGGCAGGGCTCCCGGGGGTCAGCTAACGTGTCAGCATCAGCCATGGTGTCAGAGACCCAGCTTCTTTCTCTCTCTTGTTCTTCCTCCACCATTAGCCTCCTCCTTGGGCAGCTCTCCTCCTGGTCACAGGACGGCTGCTGCAGCTCCAGGTGTCCCACCCAGATACGACGGTGTCTAAAAGTAGGAAAAGGGGATTTCTTAGTTTCATTTTAAGAACCCCCAAAAATCTCTTCTCGGAAGTCCTTTTGTACCTTCCAACAGACTTTCCTTCATGTCTCATTGGCCAAAACTGGATCACACACACCTACCCCTAAACCAATCCCTGGCAAAGGGAGTGGGTCTTTATGATTGGCTAGGTTGGGGAGCGGTAGGTACCAGAACAAACCGGGGTCTTCACCAGCCTGGAAGAAGGGGCCACCAACAGTGTGAGCTGTGCTAAACCCAAATAGAAGACTTTACCCTTGAGAGGCTCAAGAAACAGCAGCTGACTTCCATAAAGGAATGGAAGGGGCATCCACCTATCACTTCAAATGTCTCCGGTGCCATTTCAAACACTGCAGACATTGCTCTACCCAATAGCAACAGCCCTTGGAGGCAGGTGTTATTATAGCCATTTTTTTCAGGTGTGGAAACAGGCTCAGAGAGGTTAGGTAATGTTTCCAGTGTCACACAGTAAGAGATAGAGCTGGGATTCACTGGGGTAATGGTGGTGGCACGATATCTAGGCTCTAAGACAACCACTCAGACAGCAGATCTACCCAGCTGAACATACAGAACCCACTCAGGCCTCACCTGGAGGCCAAAGTGAAGGTGCAAAGGAGATGGGCTCTGCCAGGTGCAGGGCGATGCCAGACCAGTACCCTTGCTCTGCCCAAGGACCTGACTGTACCTGTCCCAGCCACAGCCACCTGTTCCTGGACCCCTGCTGGTAAGGCAGCTCTGATCTTGATGCCCACCCACTGGGCCCCCATCCATGTGTCTGGGCTCCCAGGACCCAAGGCTATACTCATTTGTGTGTGTGTGGGGGGGGGGGGTAGCTGGCAGATCTCTGGATGGTGCAAAACAGGATTTGACCAGAAATTTCTGCACCATCTCCAAAGGTACTAGGCTCGTTCTATCCCATCTCTCTAATGTGCCACCATCAAAGTCTTTCTTCCAAGACCCCTGAGATAGAAAGAATCTTTATAGTTCTTGGGTTTTAAGGAACGTTTATTTGGTCATCTGCCTCTCTAGCATCACGAGGTCACAAGTGCTCACCTTGCATCAATGAAGATGAATGAAGGAGTGAATGGTGAATGAATGAACCATCCCTTGCACACATAGAACTACTGTGTGCAGCATGTGAGGGGGGTGTTGGATGGGTGGATTACTAATGAGAAAGGCTGACCTCTTGAGGATGAACCATCCTCCCCAGAGCTTGGTCCCAGGATTCGCCCATGGCAGGTACCCAGGGGGCATTTGCGGGTGATGGGACTGGCAGAGACCCTGCCCTGCCCTAGGAGCCGGGTGAAGTGAGGCGGAGAGGCTGCTCAGCTTGGCTGAGGTTGGGGACAGAAGAAACCAGGGATGGCTCTTGAGCTGCACCTGGGGCTTCCCTCCTCTCTATGACTGGTTATATCCCACCCACCAGGGAGTGGAAGGAAAACTGGGAGCCTCATCCTCACCAAAAGAAACCACGTTGTCAGCCAGACACACACACACACACACACAGCCACACAGAGGTCTGCCTCTACTTTCCCAGGTTCCCAGGAAGGAGCATTTCCCTGGCAGGAACTGACCTTGGGTTAGAGCCCCAAGGCCTCTGGCAGGCCCACCACAGCTGGGGTGGGCTCAGGGCCCTGAGGCAAAGGCAGAATAAAGAGTGGTGGAGGGAGGTGGAAAAGGAGGAAGAGACAGAGGAAAAGAGGGGCAGAGGGGGAACATGCAGTCCATCCAACCCCAGGTGCCCTGTGCAGCAGCGACTTGCAGCCAGGCTGCCAGCCCCTGGTCTCACCCACTTGGAGTGGTACAGGTGTCATCTGGGAAGGAAGCGGGAGCCAAAAAGCAGAGCGGGGACACTGGGTGTGCAGGGGGCTCTAGCGGCCAAGAGCTGCTCACAATAGGGGAAGTGAGGACCCCAGAGTGCCATAAAGTACCCAGACACGAGACAGCAGTCCTCCTCTCTGAAGCCTCAGCCCCTGCTCCCTCCCTCCACCAGTCATCAACAATGTTTATAAAGGGCCTACTATGTGCCAGACCCTTCTCTAGGCCATGGGGTTTCAGCAGTCCACAGAGTTTAGATTTTAGAGTAGGAAATAGACAACATTAAGTGAGCAACCAAACAGATATATTGAATGTGTCATGTAATAAGATAAAGTCAGATTTAAGGGTTTTGCAGAAAAATAAATTGGAATCAGAGGTCCAGTGGGGCAGGACTGGGGAGCAGCAAGTGGTACTCGAGCCTCTCCGAAGAGGAGATTTTGAGGTGGGTCTCCAGTGGGTGAATTCTTCTGGAGGAGGCTCTTGGGCACCTGAGGATGCACCCTTTGCTTAGCTTAGGCTGACAGGGGCAGAAGGAGCCATTCGAGAGGGCTGCTTGTTCCTCAGCCCCTAAGAGAGAAGAAAGAAACCCAACATTTATTATTCACCATCCGAGGTCTGGCATTCTGTCAGCGCCATTCTCATTTAACGCTGACAACTCCCTATGAGATATAAGGTATTATCTCCTCCTCGCCGGGAATGGAGGAGGCTCCGAGATAACTGGCAGCTGGCCAGTGGTGCCTGCCACCCCTGTGCTGTCTGTGGCTCCCTTCCTTTTAAAGACTCTGACCCCAAATCACTTTCCTAAATGCCTTTGGGGAATTGGAGATGACTAAGACTAAGGCTGAGAAGTGACTACTGTGATGGGAAAACCCCCTCACGTTCCCACAGGTGGCATCTGTGGTCTTGGGGTGTCGGTGGGCCAGGCCAGAAAGGACTTGGTGACATCACCCTGCCATCACCATTCACTCCTTCATTCATCTTCATCGTGGCAAGGCTGCAGCAGCTTCAGGGCCCCTGCCTGGCGGTGCCCAGGAGTGCAAGCCTGCCACTTGAGCCTCACCTCTCCTTTGCCCTCCCTCGTCCTGCATCTGGGCCGCCTCCCAAGGGAACCACCTGGGTGGGGAGGTGAGGGGAACCACGCACACTTTATCCCCAACTAAGCTCAGGGATTGTGAAGTAGATTAAGGGCATTCACTCATGAGGACACCTACTTAACCTGGATCCCCAAAGATCCGGGCTGCACACCAACAGAGGCGTGGGCTCCGGGCCCGCGGGTGCGGGGAGGGGCAGGGTCTCCCACCCTTGCTAGCGGACTCCTTAGGTTATTATCAGCACCACCGCCAGGGGGCGCGCCGGGGCCAGGAGACGGAGAGGCTGACAGGCTCGGGCGCTTCGGTGTGTTCCACTGACATTTGGTGCTCACCAAAGTGCCTACCCTGTGCAAGCTATCGGCATTACCAGCACGCTACCTCTATGCTGGGCAGTTCAAATAATTCTTGTTCGATTAATTCCTGTGCTCACCACTCCCCGCTATGACCCTCCCGCCTCCAGGTTGCCCAGCTTTCTAGTGGCCTCCAAGGAACTCGCTTGAAACAGTCTGCGGCTGCTCTAACTCTTAGCATAAACTTCAAAGCCCCTTTCTGTGGGTCAGAGAGTGTGGAGCCCCCAGTCCGCCTCCCGCGGTTCCCCGTGTTGTATGAGGCCTCTGGCCTTCGCACTTGCTGCTTCCCTCGCCTGCAGCGGCTTCCCCTCTCCCCCCCCACCCCCAGGCTAGTCTGGGCGCCGCAGCACCCAGCAGCCATCGGCATGTTCCCAGCAAAACTGAATGACACAAGGTTTGATCGGAGATTTCCTCCCCGCCCCCCTCCGCCCCTCCGCGCTTCAGACGGGTAACCCCCTGCGGGCGGGAGGGGGCCAGGCGGTTGGGTTCTTTGTCTGGACAGCGCCTCCGCAGGGGGCGCGGTGGAGCCACTCCGAATCCACAGCGGCCCACTGCGTGCCCCTGGCGAGTGCACATCAAAAGGAACCCGGAGGCAGCTAGAGAGGTGGGGGTGGGATGGGGATAGGTAGGTCGGAGGTCCCCAATATTCGCACACAAAACAAAAATGCTTCCCACGTGGCAGCCCCCAGGCCCCTGGCCCTCACGACCTTATTTGCCCTCTTTCAAGAGCCACTCTCCCATTCAGGGTCCACCTCGGGGGGCCCATCACGCAGAAGCCTCCACCTCCCCACTCTAGCCGGCCTTAGAGTAAATTTAACTCTTTCCACGTCCAATGCAACCCACCCTGCGGTCCAGGGTGCCTGTTAGGTGTTTCATCTGTGACACGTGGAGCGGGGGCGGCTTCCCCCTCCCGGCAGGGACCATTCCCCTGTTCCAACCCGCAGCGCTGGGCAGGCAGGAGGAAGGAAATTAAGCCTGTGTTGAAGGAAGGACACCTGGCGGGGGAGGAGAAAGGGATCAGGAATCCCCTCCTCTGGGTAGCTTTCAAGTGGGGGGAAATCCCCACACATGCCTCCATTCTCCAGGGGCCATGTGGGGCCACACAGGAGTTCCCACACCGCCTGCCTCATCCTCTCCTTCCTCAGTCTGTGCTGCCCGCACGAGTCTGGATTCCCCTCTGCTCCCACTTGCTTCCTGGCCTCCTTTCCCGGTGCTCAGGACCTGGGTCTCCCCGTACCCCCAGGCTGCCTGGAGGAGGCACAGGGTACTGGTCATCAGGGAATGACCAGTCTTAACCTACATGGCCCAGGGCTACTGGCTGGGCACCGCTCGGTCAACCAATACCCCACCTGCAGCCTCAGAAATATTTTGCCCCCGCTGTCCAGGGCTGCGGATTCCACCTGTGGAATCTCGGGGTCCAGAAATAACTCCTAGAGGTCATCTAGTCTAGCTCCCATCCCCCAGCCACACTGAGTCCGTGCTGGTGTCGCGGTGGCCAGGGAAGGGAGCCCTCCTCAGCTCTCAGAAAGATGATTGTGGGGCTCTGGAGCCCGCCACGCTGTCAGGCAGGATTTGAGGTCTGGCAGGCACCTCTGATCAGAAAATCAGCTGAGAGCCCCTGCTGGGTAGGACAGAAGTCCGGGTGGGAACTAGCAGGCCTTGAGGGCTGTGTGTGTGGCGCTCTCCACCTCTGGAGCCGAGGCCCTGGGGCTGCGCAGTCGGGACAATGGCAGACCCATTGTGACCCCCTCTCCAGGTGAGTCAGAAACAAGGGACCTAGAGTGAGCCCACCACGAGGCATCTCTGCAGGCCCCATCCCATCCGCTGTCCCTGGGCAGGCTAGGGCTTTTTCTTTCTCTGGTCCTTCCTCCTCTCAGCCTCTCCCCTGCCCCCCTTTCCCCTTCTTTCTCCTTGGGCTCCCTCTGCTAGCATCTCTCGAGCTCTCTCACTCTCTCTCCTGCACTCTCTCCCTTTTCTTCCCTTCCCTCCTCTCTTTCATCTCTCCCTAGACCCCACCCCCTTCAGTCGGGCTAGGAACGCGGCAGAAGCCGTGACAAGCCCAGGCGGCTCTCCCGACCCTTGGTTCCCCCGGGGCCAGTTCCCCGAGCTCCCCTCGCCCGAAGCAGCCGTGTGCGGAGAGGGCTGTCAGGATGCGCAAGGCCAGCGGGTTGGAGCTGTGGGCATGGGTGGCCCAGATCAAAGGCCAGAAATGTCTGGCCCCCTGACATGAACTTCCTCCAGCCGTGTCCCCCACCTGGTGAAAAGCCCGCCTTCCAGGCCTCGGCAGGACTTGGAGCTGCCCCTTCTGCTGAGGTTCCCTGAGCAGCGGTCTTTGCCCCACTCTCACTGGCTTTGCTTTCTTCACCCCAGGCCCAGAGCCGCTCCAGGGTCCCGAGTGCCTCAGGGGGCCTTGGGTGGCCAGGGAGCGGGTTTTGAAGGGAGGCTGCCCAGGTGACGGGGGGGGGGGGGGGGGGCCCCTAGTTCCCCCAAGATCTGCCCTCCATCTCAGCACCACCTCGGGATGAGACCTAATTCCTTGACTCTGGAGAGGGAGAGGACAGAAAGAACCCACGAGCTTGAAAGGACTTTTTTTTTTTTTAACCTATGGTGAAGGATGGGGTATTTGGGTGCATTTGGTGTCCTCACGGGGGAAAAGGACATTACCACCAAACCCCAGATTGGAGCCAAGGGCTTCAGACAGGAAAGTTGGGGTGTGTGTGTGCCTGGGGGGCAGCAGGGTCTTCCGAGGACCCGGGTTACTTCCCGCCTTTCACCCACCCCGAACAGTGCATCCACCAGACCCAAATGGGACTGCGGGTCGAGCTTCTGACCGAGCTGGAGGCCGGGTCTGAACCCCTCGAGGAGGAGAAAGTGACCCGGCTCTGGAGCAGGAAATGCTACTGGCTTCTGGTGTCAGTTGCAGGAAATGCAAAGGCAGCAGGAGGTCCCGATACCGATCTGATCCCTGACAAAAGACTCAAATGACACTCGGCTCTGTCCCCCCGGCGCCGCCCGCAGCTAGACCTTCGAGCCTCCGCGGACCTTTCTGCGCGCCTCTCGGACACCCGGGAAGCGACCTCCTGCGGCCGGGTCGAGTGACTGGTGGCTCTCGGGCTCGGGAAGGCTGAGAGGGGTTGCATTTCCCAACCCCCTCTGTGACCCTCGGATCCTGTCCTACAGGAGTAAGGTTTCTGGAAACATCTCTGTGTTTTCTACTGTCGATTCCTCAAAGGCCCAAGCCCCAAGGGGTTACGGTCGCCCGAGAGAAAAGGAGCCACCCATCCGTGCCCACGCCGACCCGGCACCACGTGAACGCCCCGGTCAAACCTCCATCTCCCTAAACCTGGCTGGCGGGGTGTCGCGGCGGTCCCAGGCCAGCAAGAGGGTCCAACGTGCCGTAGCCACCCCCCAAGTTCTCCCTGAGTCCGGGGCGCGGGCTTTGCCCAAGTTTGCTGGGCGATGCCCTTCCCGGAGCCCGACTCCTGGGCCGGGCGGGAGGGGCGCGTGATTGACAGGCTGAACTACAGACTCATCTCTTACCTTAGGCCGCGGGCGCTGATTGGCTGCTCGCTGACATCCTCAAACCCGGCTGCTCCGCGCTGGGCTCGGAGGGGGGCGGCTGCGGGTGGAGGTGCGCTTCTGACAAGCCCGAAAGTCATTTCCAATCTCAAGTGGACTTTGTTCCAACTATTGGGGGCGTCGCTCCCCCTCTTCATGGTCGGGGGCAAACTTCCTCCTCGGCGCCGCTTCTAATGGAGCCCCACCTGCTCCGGCTGCTCCTCGGCCTCCTGCTCTGTGGCACCGGGGTCCTCGCCGGCTACCCAATTTGGTGGTAAGACTAGCCTCTTGTCTGCCCGCGGCCCGATTTCTTCGCCGAGTCTCGGGGAGGTGGGGGGGCGTCGGCTGGGGGTGGGCTTCGGCAGGGCTGGGACTCCTTTCTCTTTGCCTCCTTCCAGCCCCCCACCCGCCCACCCCTCCTGGATTTTCTGCTGGTGTCGCCTTCAGAATCCAACTCCTGGCTTCTCTGATAATCACCATTTTCCCTGCTACTCGCTGCAGAGGCTGGAGGACTTTCCCCGTCTCAGAAGGTCTCTTGTTCTTAGATCCTAATAGCCTTCCGCTCATCCCAATCTGGGGGCCCGAAGACCCCCCATTTGCTTGCAGCTGGGTCTCTGGAAATCCAGCGCTGTCCCTGGGGCCCAGCCACTCCTCTTCTCCATTTTGGGGTCTTCATGGGCAAAATCATCCTGCTCCTTGCCACCCCCACCTCTGCCGGCGCCTCCATCAAGAGATTTCCCCACAATAACCCCCTTTTGCAGACTCCAATGGCTTCAGGGATCCCAGGGGCAGGGGACTGGGGGTGGGGGGATTTCATCAGACTCTCCCCACTCTGCTCTAGATTAATCTTGAGCCTTAGAAGTGAGTGTGGTATTTGCTGATCCGAGATGCCATTGAATTCGGATTTTATTCATTTCTTGCTTGTCCACCCTGGCGAAAAGGGGGCTCCTTGAAAATGTAGTTGTTCGGAAGGAGGTGGGTTTGTTCTTTGACCAAAACCCCAATTCTCCATGTTAAATTCGTTCCTTTTGGAAAACCGAGGACCGAGGAGAAAGGGAGACAGGGAAAGGAGAATTCCATCCCCGGGAAATGCAGATACAAAAGACATTTTTAGTAAATAAGGCTGGGAAATGAGGCGCGGTGTTTTGGGGAGGGAATGCGTTTATGGGGGAGCCAACCCAGGGATAAACAGCCCTTTAGGGGACCCAGTTCCAGGGAGTCCCCTTGTTTTCCAAGCAACCCCATTACCCCCCCAGCAGGTCCCAGAGGCCAGAGGGTAAAGACACACTGAAACCAGTGCTCTAAATTACACCCGCCTCTCCTCAGTCTCCAGCCCCCTGCATTCCGGAAAACTTTAATTAGAGAATCTTCCCCTCCTGGACATAGGACTGCCTGGGCCTGGGGGGTAGGGGGGGTGGGAGGTGAGTAAGAAGAATTCAGAATCTGTGAGTAAAAAGAGGGGCTGTGGCCCCTGGGGTGAAAGTCGGAGAGGAGAGCCGCCAGGGTGTGGTGCCACCCGCATGTCCCCCTTTCCCTGGCTTGCCACCCCCTCTCTCCAGCCCGGGATAGGGGAGCAGAGCCAGGAGATTGGGGGGCCACACCCTGAGTCTGCCTCCAGTTGTTTGGCGGTGGTGGCACTTGTTTCTGGGTGTTGGGGGCTAGGATGGGGGCGGGAGCAGGGCATGGCCGAGGGTCTCTGTTTGGAAGGTGTCTGGAGGTGCTCCCAGGAAAGACACCCAAGGGGAAGTCTTTCTTCTGTCCAGCCCACCCTTCCCTTGGCACTGGGCTGGTGGGAGGCCTCCTGTACATAAAGAAGTCAGTGGGGGTGGCCTGGGCATCTGGGAATTCCAGGCCAGGGGCTTTGCCTGTTGCAGGGAAGGCCACTGTGGAAGCCAGTCCTGCCTCTGTGGCCCCGCCTGACCCTCTTCTGATCTCCCTACTGGGCCCATGTTCTTTGCCTTCACAGGGGCCCTGGCCAGGGGGAGGGTAGGAAGAGAAGGTGTGGAGCCCCACAGGCTGTGAGGGCCAGCTGGATGACCAGGTTCCCCCACTCTGTGAACCGGAAGAGGCACTTCCCCGGGCAGTGCCTGTGGGGAGGGTAGGGGTCGGTGTATAATGGTGTATGGGGGCACATCTAGATAGGAACCACCCAATAGAAAAACCTGGAAGGCCAGAGCATTGGCCCTAATGTGATGCTGGCCACATGGATTGTTTGTGGGTTGGAAGGACAGGGATGCTGCTTTGTCTGAGCAGAGACCTGTGTGTGCGTGCTTTCTAGGTCTGTGACCCTATGGGGTGTCATCTGTACACTAGTGAGTTTCTATGTATAGTACTGTCTGTGTCTGCAACTGGGTGACCGTGGATGTGAACTTCATGCAAGATACGCCTGGGGAGTCCACGGCCCATGACAGAGGTTATTGCTATGTCTGCATAAAAGTGACAGCAAGTGGCTGATTCTTGGTGTGGTGGAGACAGAGAGAGAGAGAGAGGAAGTCTAAAAGTGTCTATGCCTATGTTAAGATCAGTACCTGTGTCTGCTTATGACACTGCATGACTGTGTTCATGACTGGGCATGTAAGTGCTGTGTGCACATACATGTATGTGCACACACCTTCGTGACTGTAAGGGGAAAGCCCCACAGATGTCTTTGTGCATGGCTACCGGTGCTCATGGCCATGACCTGATTGTACACATGACTTGTGTTGTATGTGTGTAAGTACAAATGTGAGCGTTGTGTCTGGGTCTGCCTATGACCCCGTCTTCCAGTGCCAGTGACTGTGGCTGGGCCTGTGGCTATATGTTTGCACACACATGGTCTATGGGTGTGAGTGACGTCCTGAGATTGGGTGCTCAGTGGGCATTCCTGGTCCTGGAGGGACAGTTCAGCAGAAGATAAAAGTCTAACTGAGGAGGCTGCAAGGGGCACAGTGGACCCGAGACCTAGGCTGGGCCATGAGGGGTGCAAACAAATAAGCTTCCTTGGCACAAGCTTATCCTGTCCGCCTGAGGACTGTGGTCAGCAGCCCTCCCCTCTTAGGCCTATTGTCTTTGGTCTTGGAGCTGGGGTAGAGGGTGGGTCACTTTCTCAGGCTTGGGGCTGGGGCCAGGGCCTGGGTTGGGATGGGGACAGTGGAGTGGATGGGCCTCCAATTCCTGTTCCCCCTCTGTCCCCAGGCAGGCTGAGCCCGTCACCGCTGCCCACTTTGGCCCACACAGTTCAACACATTCCCCAGGAGGGATTTAGAGGGAAAATCATTTAGCTGGGGTTGCTATCCGTGACACCCCTCAGGGACGCACCCCCAACTCCTTGTCCTGTACTGCGCCCCCCCCCCGACCCCGGGAGGAGGTAGACCAGAAAGTGGAGTGTGAGGGGCCTCAGACAGAGAGGCTCATGGAAGACGTGCTCCAGGGCCCTGCAGCCAAGTAGTGGCAGAGCTGGGACAGGAAGAGGTGACAGCAAGCACTGATTTCTATAATTCTTCTTGTCAGTCACAGTTAGAGCCTGGTGGAGGAACTTGTCTTTCTTCTCCTTCTTGGGGGGAAACGAACTGGCTTATTAGGGCCCAGACTAGTGCTTACTACATTCCAGAGGCAGAGGCCCTGATTGGAGGGGCCTGTGCTGGGGGTCGGGAGCGCACCCCACTTCTGTGTGACCCACCTTCCTGGGCCTCTGTTTTCCCCCCTTTCACCTGGAGCTCCCCAGCCTGCCCTGCCTCACAGCTGGGGTTGGCAGAGAAAGTGTTCTGCAGAAGTCAAGGGCAGTGAGCTGGAATATACGCCTGAATTCTCCCCCCACCCTCCTCAGCTCCATTCCCCCACTCAAGGACTTGCCCTAAGCCCTGCCTCAGTTTCCCCATCTGTCAGGTGTCCCGTTGCCTCCCCCACCCACTCCCGCCTATGCCTTTCAGAGGCTTGTGAACATGTTCAGTCAAACCCCGTGGGGGTCAGTGGGCTGGGCCCAGGGAGGCACCTGGAGACTGCGGGGGAGGAAGGCCCGGGGCCAGGTGTTAACACTTGTAACAGGCAGGAATTACAGCTGGCTGGGGCTGGGGCTGGTGAGGAGCTGAGCTGGCTGGAGGCTGTTGATCCAACAGACAGACAGACAGACAGATGGGCAGATACCAGATCAGATGGCCAGGCTTTAAGCGGGTGGTCTCCCTTCCAGGGCAGGCCTTTCCCTGGGGGGATGTGGCAGGGAAATCAATCCAGGTCTCTTGGAAGTGAATTAACAGCCCTCCTGACCACCCCACACCTACTGTGGGTGGAGCTTGGTGTCGAAAGGGAGCAAAAAGTTGTGGCTTATTTGTTTGTATTCTTCTGATAGGACCCTTTTTGCTTAAAACAAAAACAGGTCAAATGTTTTAATAATACCAGGAGCCTGGGGATGAGTGATGTTCTTGGAAGAACCTGCTTTAATGTGCAGGGAAGGCAAGGGGGAAGGGGCAGCTGTCAGGGAAAGTTCCCCTAGAATTTCATAGCATTTGCCAGCAGCTCTGGGGCTCAGAGGTGAGCCATGGGTGGAGTCTGGCCTGGAGGACCTCCGGTGAGGGGTGGCTGCCCAGTGGGAAGACCTTTGTGGGGAAGGTGGAAAGAGGCAGGAGCTAGACAGCGGTGCCCAGTCCTTTCTCGGGCACTCTGTCCTCCCTTCCTGCAGCTGTCCCGGCGGCAAACCCAGCCAGGCCCCACCAGCATCCATACTCCCTGGCATCTGGGTGCCTGCTCAGTCACTGATGAACACAGGGAGGGCTCTAAGTGGAACTCCCCAATGAACGGACTCAGCCAAGCAAGTGTCTGCCTCCTGCTCTCTGCAGAACTTAATGCTAATGAACCTGTGTGGTACTTGGGCAGATGCAGATTGAAAAGGTGATATGGACACAACGTGGGGGAGGAGAGCTATGACCCTGAGGCTTTCTGTAGACTTTGAATGGGTCTCTCCTTGGTCTGGGCTAGGGGCAAGCAGCCTGGGGTTGGGGAAGGAGAGGTGGCTCTTTTCAGGGGAGAATGCAGTTGACAGATCCTTCTGGGAAGAGTAGGAAAAAGGAGGACCTTTCTGACCTCAGAGTCGGGTGAGCCCAGGCATTGAGGAGGAACTGGTCTTCTAGGCTTTTCTACCTACCCTGCTGTGAGCCACAGAATCTTTCTAAAGCCCCCAAGGAGGGAAAGACATTCTCTGCCCCCTACCCCTAGGTGGAAGAGGAAGTATACCTTCTTCAAAGGTTAGGGACATCCAGATATTGCATGAATATACTCATGTATCTCCTGTGCTAGGAAGTGCTTGGAGCCAGGAGTGGGGAGACCCCTGTCTGAGCTCTGAGCTTACCGCCAACTGACCTAGGGCAAGTCTCTTTCCTTCTCTGCACCTCAAGTCCCCGTCTTCCTCTGGGCTTCCTTTCCCTTGATCACATTGAGGGGTCATTCTTGGCTCTGGGAGTCCGCAGGACTATGACAGGGACACGACTCATTGCTGTGAAGCATGAAGCTCCATGTGGCCCCAGTGCCACTCTCTCAGGGAGCCTGCCTTCCCCACCCACCCCAGGCCCATTCGGACACTCAGGGCCTGGCCTGGGCACCCAGACCTTTACTTCTGTCGCCCCATCCACCCTTAGTGCCAAAGCTGGCTGCTCCCCTGCTGCCAAGCCAGCCTGCTTGCACGCGCAAACGCACTTTCCCCAAATGCTCACATTCCTCTGCAGCCTTCCCAGATTCACACCTGGCTTTTCATGTACCCCCTGGGTAACCCAGGGCAGGTCAGCCTCTCTGAACCCCGTCTGTAAAATGAGAATAATGACTGCTTCCACCTCAAAGGGTGGTTGTGAAGATTAAATGAGTGAATACATGCAAAGCTCTTAGAATAATGCCTGGCATACTGGAAGGACTATGTAATGTTACTTTTAATCTGTATGCAAACTATTTTGACGACTTTAAGTCATGGATCTAAATAAATATGCCTCTTTCAAGAAGCCCTCCCAGATTGGTCCCACCTGGCTCAGTTTTCTCCTTATCCTCAGAGCCAGCTTGCCCCATTATACTCAGTGCTGGTGACTATATAAGCCTGTAGCTTTAGTCTTAACTTGAGGGAGGTAGGGCAGGCTACCCTGAACTCAGCTCTTTGCCTGCCTAAAAAGGGGAAAGGGAAGGAAGGGAAGGAGGGCACAGGAGTCTCCCCTAACTCTCCTCCCACCGCACCGTTTGCCAGACTTGCAGCCACTGCCATTTCCAGCTGGGACCTGGAGCCACCTCGGACTGGGTGGGGGAGGGGCAGGGAGGCAGGCTCACGGAGGGGGAGTGGCGCTGGGGCCGCCTGGAGCAGCCTGAGCAGAAGTTGCTCCTCCAGGAGCTGAGAGATGATTCAGAAGGTGATTTATAGACGGAAGGCAGAAAGCTTGGCTCCTGGCAGAGGCCTGCTGCTTAATTACATTCTTTGGGAGGTGGATGTATGAGTGGGGCGGCAGCAGGGGACCCACTTCTGCACCCTCCCCCTGCAGGCCCTGTCCCTCCCTGTAGCTGCCCCAGCTCCAAGCAGGGTCCCTCTTTCTCCTGCTGGTGGAGCGGAAGTGCCCTGTTCTCAATGAGACACTACGTCTTTGGGAGAGCGGGAAGGGTTTCCGAGGGTGGGGCAAAAGGGAAGAGGCCAGGGTCCTGTCTCCTGGGACCCCTCCAGGGGAGTCCAAGTCACAGAGGGTGCTGGGACACAGGACTGCCTGGGAGAGATCACTCCTGCTTGTGGGAGGGTGAATAGCTAACTCACCTGGCAGAGGGTTTCTAGAATCTTCCTGAGGGTGGCAACCCTACACTTTCTCTCCAGGGCCTATCCAGCTGGTGCTTCTGGGTCCTTCCTTTAGGAGTGCTGGTTTCTGTTGTTCCGTTCTCAGTGGGCTCCAGGCCGGGTGCTGGGGACCAAGCTCTGTGCTAAGAGGTTGAAAGTGACTTCTTTGTTGTCAGGCAACCTGTGGTACATGGGCACATGGCCGCCTTAGATCCAGAAGGGTTCTCCAGGCAAGGTCAGACTTGTATCCGAGGGAGAGAAACTTCCCTATCTTCCTCTTAAACTAGCATCTCAGGGAGTTACCTCGATGGAACTGCTGTGCTGTTGACAAGCAGCCCCATTCTGTTCAGCCACCTGCTGCAGTGCCTTCTGGGTCCCTCTGACCCATGCGGCAACCAGCCTGACACCTCTCCACTGCTTCTGAGCTCCCAGGGAGCCCTATGGCAGCTTTGAAAGTCTAAAACTCCGCCTCCAGTTCTTGAGGCTAGGAAGGTGTGTTGGGGGCAGGGGCTAGGGAAGCCCCAGCCCAGAGGGTCTATTTATCTGGTTGCAGCTTGGCTTGTACGGCCAGGAAGAGTTGGCAGGGGTCAGGATGGGGACACTAGACAGCTCTCTGGTTCCCCCTGAGGCAGGCCTTCTCAAAATGGCCTCATTATGTGTGTGGAGTGAATTCCAGAAATGTCAGGCACACCCATACATCCACGGGAAGGACGGAGCTGTGAAAGTATGCTCAGAGATGAGAGGGGGCGGTGTGGGGTGGTGGGAGGTCTCTGAGCAGGGAGCTAGAGGACCTGAGACCTTGCCCTGCCACGAATTATAATGTCACAACATTAGGCCGAGTCCCTTCACTGTTCTGAGCCTCAGTAAACAGGGCAGTTGAGCACACTGATGGCCTTGCACTTCCAGCTCTGAGATCTCTATGCTGGCTTGTGATTGCCCAGCTATTAGGATCATCTGTCCCTGGGGGTGGGGGGTGGGGGTGACCCCTGAGAGCTGCCTCGGGACAGGGTGGGAGAGCTAAGGACCAACCCTTACACTCAGACAGCTGTGAGATCATGGATGAGTCTCCACCTTCCCCAGGCCTTTCTTTTCTCACTTGCAGAATGGGCGATGAGAGTAACAACCGCTTGTGCTGCCTACCTGCAGAGCTGTTAAGAGCTGCAGGAGGACTAATCCTCATGAAAACCCTTTGAGAAGCGTCGCATTTTTCCTAGAGCAGTTACCATCAGGGCTGGTCCTACCAGGAAAGGGCACTAACAGCCAGCCGCTGGTCAGAGGGTGCTCAGAACAGACCCGTCAGGGCTCTTAAGGAGCTGGCATTTCCAGAAAAGGAGGAAGGAATGGGTTGCAGACAGGAATTCTCACCTCCTTCCTGGGGGTCCTGAGGCACAGTGGGGAGTGCCAACGGGAGGGAGCAGAGGTCACAGGGCGCACCCACGGTCACGGCTCAGGGCACCGGGCTTGGGGGCCCTCCTACCCTCATACAGAGACCACAGGCCTGACCTGGGCTCAGCCGGACACAGAGTAGGGTTTCCAAGTAGGGACACAATGGTGGGGACGTGAGCGGAGGTGAGGAGGGCTGAAGGGAAAGGGCCAGGAGCCAGAAGGGCTCTTCTGAGGCCTGTGGTCACCAGGAAACCTGAATCACCTGGATAAGGCCACACACTGGGAGATGGTTCACTTGAGCTGGGCTGGAAAAACAGGAGGGCAAAGCATGTGTGTGGGGATGGGGGTGGGAGGGATGGGATCAACGGGACCCAGCACCCAGCTCTGTCCCCAGGCCTGTCGGGGCCTTCTGCGAAACCTGCCCCTGGGCACAGAGTTCCACTTATCTGCCCGTGCCAGATGGGCCGGTGAGGAAAACCAATCTCCGCCGGGGCCCTCGAGGAATGCAGACAGTGGCTGCGGTGGCGGTGCGGTGGCCCAGCACCCACCCGCCCAGCCTCTTGCCGCCTGTCCTCCACACTGGGCTGTCTCAGGGGCTCTGCCCCCTGCTCTGAAACCTCCCTGGCTCCCCACTTGTCTGGCTTCTGCCCACCTGTCAGGTGTATGTTTCATACCCCCTCCACACGAGTCCCCCAGAATCCCTCTGTGCCTGGGCATTGGAATACCTCACTGGCCCTTCCTGCCCTCCCCACACTGACCTGCTGAAATTCTACTTTCCTCTTCCAGACCTAGATCAAAAAGCTCTTCCTTCGGGAAGCCCACCCAGATTCCCAAACCACTGTCCTCGCAGGGAAGGTGTCGTCAGTCCCTCCTTCCCGCAGCCCCCCATGGGACAGATGTGTCATATATGCCCACTGCCTTCTCCCATGGGCATTGAGGGTCTTAGTGTCCTCTGCTAGACTACGAGATGCACCCCCCCCCCACCAGGGAAAACCTGAGCTGCGGTCACCCCAGGGCCCCCGCTGCCCGGCGCTCAGCAGGGTCAGTAAGCAAGAGCACAACTCTGGGCCTGTCACACACCCTGTCGAGGCACATGGACATAAGTGGGTTTTGAGCATGTCACTTGCACTTGTGAATCATGACAGTGTTGTGAACAGATTGAATGAGCAGAATGAATAAAGACCTCATCCCCAGGTGTGACCCAAGGCTCAGAGCACAGTCCATGCCCGCTGCTGGGCTCAGGGCCTGGCTCAGGCCACGCTGACAAGCAGCCTGCACTGTAGCCGGTGCGCGGGAGGCTGCCGTCCTGGAGGCCGCAGTGAGCCTTGGCTCCACTATCTCAGTTCCCTCGTCTCCGTGGTCTCAGTTTCTCCGTCCCAGCTCCATTTACAAATGCCTCATGTCTGTGTACTCTTTCTGCCACCATGCTGGCCATCTCACACTCCGCTCAGGTGTCTGTCCAAGTCTTCAGTCTAAAAATCGCACTTGGCAAGACTTGTTTCTCCATCCAGGAGTAGGTCAGCGTGCTTGCTGACGGAGTCTCTGGGCGGGTCCCTGTTCACACGTTGTGATCCGGAGCCAAAGTGCCCATTTCTCAGATGAGGACTCGGGTCCTGCAGCCTGCTCCCCAGGTCCGTGTCCTGCTGGGCCCAGAGCTCTTTCCTTCCACCACCATTCCGGCTCTACGGGGGACTTCTTATCTGGGGCAAGAATGTACTTTTTCCAACTTGTTTCTCAAAGGATGGCTTTGAGGCAAGATTACATTTGACCTTCAACTTGAGAGCTGCTGCCTTGAGTTTATTGGTACTATTGCTAAACACCTGGGAGGGCTCTTAGTTGGGAACATGTGCCAATCACTGGCAAGCTCTCCACAGGTCCTCAAGCTGGGGTTGTGTGAAGCTGGCGGGAGAGGCCAGGTGACCGTTTTGTTGCGGGGGGAGGGCAGGGCATCGGGCAAGTCCCTGCTTCCTGGGCCTCCACTTTCTCACCTGTGAGACGGGGGGATGTCAGGCAACTGACCCCTCATGCGGCATCCAGCTATAAGCTTTATCATTCTGTTTCATGCTTTTTGCTCCTGGGCATCTGGTCTCCATCACACACATACCAGAAATCAACCGGACAGAATCCTCTTTCTGGCCTGAATCCATTCTTGTGCCAGTATCTCGGGTAGAGATGAGTTTTTACAATTCAATATTCAGCTTTATTTCTCCCTGAGGAACTAGCGTAGCTTGTCCTTTCAGATAAAGTTCTGGGCTGTTAGGAAACTCAGAATCAAGCTGGAAGGTCAATACTTGCACCTGTATTGACCTTGACTTGGCATATTTGCCTTCTCCTTCACCTTGACCCTGAGTTTGTGTTTCATTTTATTATTTAAGTCCATGAGTTTTATATAAGCTCCTTGAGGGCAGGCACTGTCTTGCACATTGCTGTGTCCTCTGTGCCTGGAAGGTACATAGTAGATGCTCACTAAATATTTGTTGTCTTTGGACTGAATATTTGCCTTCAGCCGCTTCAAATTCTATCTGGAAAAAGCAAGCTACACATAAATTAAAAAAAAAAATCTTGCTGTATTGGGGAATTGACCCTGACTGGGTAGTTTTGGGCTGTAAGAATTCTGGTCAGTTTCTTTCTGTCTCTTTCTCGTCAGCTCTCCCTCCAAGTCTGCAAAAGCCTTGTCTTGGGGAGATCACCATCTTTTCTCTTCCCCATGCTCTGCTTCATTCTACACTTGAAGTTGGTACATAATTTCCCTCTTGGGAAGCTCTCTTGCTTCTGGCTAGTGATCGTGTTTTCCTCCTCCCCAACTCCCTTCACGTCTGGTTTCTCCCACAGGCCCTTGCCCCGGAAGCCAGCCATCACCATTGCTGCCATTCTGCAGGTGACAGAAAGCCCTGGTAGCATCAACCTGGGGGACTCTCCGTCTGGGCTGCTGCCCCCACTTCCCCTCCTGCCTCAGCAGCCTTCGTGGGAACTGCTGTCACTGTAGGGCACAGAGGGCAAGGTAGAAGGAGGCCGGGCCCAAGGTCACACAGGACGAGCACCAGGGTCCTCACTGCCAGCCAGGCCCTCCCGATCAGCAAACCATAGAAAGGTTCCGCCTATGGAACCTCAAAAGAGGAGCAGAGGAGAGTGGCCAGCGAGGATGCCCTGGTGCCCTCTCAGCTCTGAGTAGCTTCTCACCTCCTCTTGGCTTCTGTCCTTGAACTTTAGGAAGGAGCAGGCCTGACCACAGGCCCAGTCGTTCTCTCTCTTAACTGAAACTTCTGCAGGAGAGATTCTGAGTCTTCCTCAGCTATCAGTAAGGATGGAGTCAGTGACCCTGGCCCTGTCCTGGAGGCTAAAAATAGCCCCCACAAGATTGGCATCTTCATCCCCATTTTATCTGTGAGAAAAATCGAGGCTCACAGAGCCCAAGTAAGGAGCTAGGAGGCAGGATTTAATGGCCCATGCATGCTGCATGCTGAGGAAATGTAACCCACTCACGAACTCATCCTCCCAAAGGCCTCTGGGGGCAGTTACCCCTGTTACCCCCTTCTACACAGGAGGAAGCTGAAGCCTCAAGAGAGACACTTTATTGTCTGAGTCTGCACTGCTGGAAGACCCCAGGGCTCCAACCACGACACTGATTGCTGAAGCCAGGCTTGCCACATCCCAGCAGTTAGGACGTTCCTCCTTAGATCTGTCTGCAGGCTTCCCTGACTTAGCCAGAGCCCAAATTCTCTGATTTGGTCTCCTGTGGACATGAACATTACTGTAGATGCTCAGCTTGCACGCATTTCTCACTGAGCCTTTTCCAGAATGGTCCTTCCCTCCGAACCCAGCCTCCTGCACACCTTGAACCGAAAGAGGGAGACGGTTGTTCTTCCCTTTCGATCTCCTGCCAGCTTCTTTACGTCTCTTGCAAGTGCTAAAGCCCACAGAACTGCTTTTAGACCAGGGCAAAAGGGGCCCTGCCCAAGGCCCTTTCATTTAGCCCCACCCCACAGGGCAAGGAGTCTGGGGTCCAGGGAGTAGGGCCTGCCAAGAGCCCACCCTCCACCCCCACCATGCTTCTCATACTCAGGTCCCTTAAGTATCTTACCCAAATGGCTGTGAGCCAATTTCTGGGCTGTGCAAACCTCTGCCTGGGGTTCCTCCCGCCAGTACAAGCCATTTTCAAGGGGTGGGCATCCCTAGGACTGAGAGGTGGTCTAGGGGAGGCTGTTTTCAGCTTCTGTGGAGGTTCAGGGAGTGTCCAGGATGGAATGGACTCCCCAAAAGCAGACGGAAGGCTGGGGGCAGCTCTCCCAATCACTTTCCCAGCACAGCCCTCCCTGGAGAACCACCCCTTCTGGGTGGTGAATAAGGTGCTGTATTTTGCTGTGTATACTGCACACTTTCTTGCCCAAATTTTTAGGGAAAAATAATGATGCGCATTATACATGGGTAGTGCTAATTCCATATCTACATAAATGTTTTTAATTATTTTATTTATTTAAAAAACATTTCATTTATTTATTTTTAGAGAGAAGAGGAGGGAGGGAGAAAGACAGAAAGAGAAACATCAATGTGTGGTTGCCTCTCTCGCACCCCTTATTGGGGACCTGGCCCTCAGCCCAGGCATGTGCCCGGACTGGGAATCAAACTGGGGACCCTTCAGTTTGCAGGCCGGCACTCAATCCACTGCACCACACCAGCCAGGGCATAATTATTTTATTTATCCTTATGCATTGAAAGTGTGACTCCAGAAAGTAATAACGGTATCTGTATGCAAAACAATACCCTGTAATACGATAATTGGTTTTGTTTCTAAATATAAATAAAGAAACAATTGAATTAAAAAACTAAAATGGAAGATTTTTGTCCCTGAAAGTTTGGGCCAAAAACATGGGTGCGCATTATACATGGTAAAATGTGGCATTTGATGAAGATGAGGTGATAGGATTTATTTTTTACTTATTGAAGTCTGTGTACAGGAAAGCACATACATGACAAGTGTATGGTTCCCCAGGGTGGATACAATGTGTGATATTTGCCGGTTTGTTGACCTGACAGGAGACTGTTGCACACCGGGCACCTGTGGGTCAGGGCCCTGTGCGGTCCAGCTGGGTGTGGGGGCTGGGTGGGATACGGGGCCCTCCAGGGTCTGCCCAGCACGGGATCTGGAAGAGGCTGGACTGCCTTTACTTTAGCAACACACTTAAGCTCCTTTGGAGTCTGTTGTCACCTCTTAACTTCAAGTCTCTTTGTTAAACAGGGATCTTTCCTTACTCATTCTCGGCCTCAGAGGTTCTTCCTTCATGTTTAGTGGGTTGAATGGCCAGGTCGGAAGAGCGTGCAACCAGGAGCTCTGACTGGGTTGTTCCACACTCCTTAGCACGGCCTGTGGGGCCCTGCATGAGTCAGCCCCTCCAAACTCTCCACCCTAACTCATCTCCCACCCCCACCTCCTCACCCTTCCACCTGCCTTCCCTTGTCTGGGCAAAACTGGGCTTTAGGGGGCATCCTTCCCTGGCTCTAGCTGGTTCTTTCTGTAGTATCTGGGCAACCTGAACGTCTCTGAGACTCAGTTTTCTCTCCAGAAAGTGAGGGCTACTGTGAGACACAGCCTCGGGTCTGGGGCCCATACAGTTTGCCACTGTTAATCTCGTGTGATTATCTGTGTGGGTGTTAATAGTACCTTCCACCTCCAGACCTTTGTGTTTGCCCTGCCTTCTCTTGGAATGACCCCTGGGAAGTACCATTCATTCCTCAAAGGACAGTTCAGACCCCGTGTCCTCCAGCGAGCCTGAATATTGCAGCTTGCCCTCAGCACCCGGCCCCAGCTCAGTCCCATTCGGGGCGTATCTGTTTTACTGACCAGACTCTGAGCCCCCTGTGGGCAGGACCAGGTTCCGTTTTCTTTGCACCCACATCATCAAGCATAGCAGGAACCACACAGTAGGTCCTCTCAGGTGAGTCATCTGCCAGTCACAGGCCCAGACGTCCAACCTCAGCTAGATTCCCGTTGCCTCAATGAGGCCCTCCTGGGAGGACCTACTGGCTCCTGTCACTAGTTACCTCTTCATGGGCACCTGTCTTGCCTTCCCAGCTAGTGTGTCCACCCCTTGAGGGCAGGATTCCTCTTCGTATGTCTTTGTATCCCTAGTGAGTCTGAATTCTGCAGGCGCGCAGTGGTAGTTCTGTTGGTTGTTGGCCAACAAACCCGGCTTCTTCGGAGCAAGCTCCTGTGTAGGCTCAGCTGGTTCCGCTCCCTGAGACAGCGTTTTCTTTCCTTTATCTCTGATGCCTCGGGGTGGGGGGCAGATTTGAGCTTCTAGCCTCTGAGCTGGAGGCAGCCTGGTGTTTCAGAAAGAGGGTAGGCTCTTGGGCCTGAGTGGGCCCTGGTGTAACGCTCAGCTGTGCTACTTTATAGCTGTGGGACTTTGGGTGGTTTCTCTAAAATATCAATATGTGTATCTGCACAATAGGGGTAAAAATCCTAATTTCAGAGCAGTTGAAATGTGAGGTTGAAATGAAATAGTGCACAGGACCCGAGATAAAGGTGAGCCAAGTACTGAATGAATCGAGGATTTCTGAGGGTCATTCCAATGTAGCGAGGGCTCTAAAAATGTTCTATCCCAGGCCAGGCTTCTGTGGCACATAAAGATCTGAGTTCCGTCCAGAACAGAAAAGGCCGCCTTCAGGAAAACCACATGCTTTATCTTGGTTTGTCCTGTCCATCTAGACTGTGTGAAGGGAGAAATGAGGGGCAGCGTGTGGCAGGACTCTGTGACTCGGTGGACCCCAGAGAACGTGGACTGTGGCCTGACCTTGCGTCCTGGCGTCCTGCTCAGCCTGCAGGACCTGCGGTTCTCAGGAAGGGAGGGGCACGGTGCTCCTTCCGAGCTGCAGGTTAGCTTCCCATGCTCTCGCTTGTCCGGGGTCAGTCACGGTCTGAACATATTCAATGAAGAATTTCAGAAATAAACAGTTCACAAGATATTCAATATTTTGAAATTGCACGAGAGAGACTCATTTTTATAACTTATTACAGTATATTGTTATGGTTCTATTTGATTATTAGTGATTGCCGTTATTCTCTAACTGTGCCTAGTTTATAAATTAAACTTTATCACAGGAGTGTGTGTAGGAAAAAAGCATAGTATGCCTGGGGTTTAGTCTCTGCAGTTTCAGGAATCCACTAGGGGTGCTGGAACATGTCCCTGTGAATAAGGGGACCCTGCTGTAGATCAAATGTGGCACCTGTTGGAGCATTTACTGTGGTTCCAAGGACTGGTCTGTGTGGACCTAATATGGCCTCAGTTCATGGCTTAGACACTGGCTGTGTGACAGCCCTGTGTAGCGCAGTGCGTTCGCCGGGCCCTGGGAGGCCTGGCTGGGATGCGGGCCGAGGCAGGGTGGCGGTCACTGCACGCTTCCAACCTTCCCGTGAGAGGGCTGGCTGAGCCACAGGAAGAAACTGAGGTGCAGAGAGGCCACGTAGTACATTCTGTTCTTAAACATATTTTTGAGTGCAAATTGCTAACCAATATTTTTTTGTTGTGTGATACTGGACATACACAAGAGACAAAACACACCATGTAATATGCAGGATATAATAATGGCAAGGTGAAAACCCAGGCCACACCACACCCCTGAAGAACTGGAGTGTGAGCAAGGTCACCTAACCCACCTGTGGCTCCTCCCACCCCATCCCTCCGGACATGACCACATTCTGAATTTGGCGTGTTTGTGCCATTACTTTAAGATAACAGTTTTCCCCAGCTAAGAATACCCACCCAGTATAGGTTTCATTTAGCTTATTTTTTAAAGCATTATAAAATTGATGTATGCTATACATAGTCTTCTATAATTTCCTTTTCTCCCTTCGCATTATGTTTCTCAATTTCAGACTATGTTACTGGGTATCACTGGAGTTCCTTTTTCACAGCTGTATAATAGTCCACCATCTGACCATACCACCATTGGTCTATTCCATTTCCTGTGGGTGAACGGGTGTCTCGGGATGCCCATGAGGGGGAGTACTCATGGGGGACACACCAGGAATAGAACTTTGGTTTGTGGGGTATGTGAATCTTCTGTTTTGCAAGTGGATGCCCAACTGTTTTCCACAGAGGCTCTGCCAGTTGGCACTCTCACCTTTGCTCTGACATTTGGGATCAAGTGACTTTGTTTTTGTCGGTCTAGCAGCTATCACATGTGACCCGCGGTCTTCGCTGGCTGAGGTGGAGCTGCTTTTGGGTCTTAGGGCCGAGAGCAGCAGAGGCGGGGCTGGGACCCAGTGTCGTGTCAGCACCTGTGCTGGGAAGAACACGAGGCCCATGGTGGTGGGTCTGGGGGGAACCCTCCCCGACTTCAGCTTTCAGTCCCTCTAGCTCCTCACATTGTCTGCCTGAGGGCCAGAGGGCATCACTGGCCATTGGGTGGCAGGCAGAACTAGCCAGTGGAGGTTCGGACTTGTCCCCCTGCCTCACCTCTCCGCCTTCACCTGCCCTTCCCTTTCTGACCTTCAGAGGCAACCCCGTGGGCCGTGAGCGCCCTGCCCACTGCCCAGAAATGATCCACTCCTGGGAGGGCCCATCCCACCAGAGCCAGGTGCGTGTCCCTGCCCCGCGCCCCAGGGGGCCACTCTGCCTGAGCTCCAGAATAACATCTCTCAGGTGCCACTTCAGGGGAGACTGGAAGGGGAATCCTTACTTCAAACCTTTATCCAAACACGGGACTTCTTCCCTCGGAGGAAGAGCACAGAGCTCCTCAGCACACAGCAGAAAGCAGACGCGGCAGCCATCTCCTGCTGGGTCTCCGAGCTGGTCCTCTCGGCCCGCCCTGGGGCAGAACTCTGCTTCCTTGGGCCTCCAGTATAAAAAATAGTTTTCCCTTAAAAAAAACTCCTTCCCATTACCCTCCACCTGCCCTTGGCCCTGCCAGGATTTTTCCAAATTCAGCTCTGAGCTGCCACCTTCCTGGGAGTCTGTCTGACTCCCCCCTCCCGGCTCTTCCCTACACCTTGCGGGCCAGAGCGGGACATCACGTCCTGGGCTTCTTACACCAGCCCCACATAATCCTGCTGGGAAGGGCTTCTGGGGTCCCATAGGTTTGAGAAGTGCCACCTGCTACTTCTAGCCTCTTGGTGCTAATGGTGCTTATGAGCATATTTGCATCTCATTAGCATATTAGCAACAGAGAAGCCCTGCAGGGATGACCCTTGTTTTCATTGGTTTAAGCTGTTTTCCAAAAGTAATTAACCTCGGGGCCCATTTCCCCCACAGTTGGCAACTATCACCCATTTCGAAAATGTACGCCAGAAGATTCTCCTGCCCCTCTCCAATGTCAATTTGTCCTGTGGTCTGGTTCTTTTCAGCAGTTTGGCTGTGATTCCTCTGACTTTGAAATTCTCCTGTGTGGACTAGTTCAGCCCACAGCACCCATTCAAGAGGAGCTTGAGCTGAATGAATGATGGATGGATGGATGGATGGATGGATGGAAGGAAGGAAGGAAGGAAGGAAGGAAGGAAGGAAGGAAGGAAGGAGACCAGTCAGCCAATGAGCAGCCACCCAGCTGAACCCCTCTGCTGTCAGGCAGTCAGGAACGAGGCAAGGCTGGGCTTCATGCCCTGAGGACGCGGGTCTATCTGGCCAGGGTCGGGCGCTGTCCACAGCATTTCCACAAAGCCTACCCCCATCACCCCTGGTAGAATGAGTCACTTCCACAGTAGGCATCCTGTAATTTTCTTTTTGGGCAATCTGTCTCCCTGTGAGACTGCGAGCCCCTGCGGAGCAGGGACCACGTCACACTCCCCTCCCCGTGCTCGGTCCCCAGCTGCTGAATGATGGATCGCTCCTCCGACTCCCTCCAGAGGGAGGGCCGAGCCCCCTGGCGAAGCCCGCAGGCTCCGGAGCCAGACAGGATGTGGTGTCTCTAACTATCAGCGTAACCTCGGGCCAGTTACTGAATCTCCGCACTTCAGTTTCCCTGGGAAAAGGTGCTGGTGATAACGGCCTCTCCCTTACAGGGTTGTTGGAGGAATGAATGAGTGAGTCCACAGGTGGAAAGCACGAGGAGCAGTGCCCAGCCCGGAGGACGGCCGGGCCTGTGTTAGCACTTCCAGCCACGGCGACCGCTGTGATGAGAGCTGCACCTGTGTTACTACTTCAAGGACTCCTCCCCCAGCCTCTTCGAAGCAGGCGATGTTTCCATTTCTCCGTTAGGAAGCTGAGGCCCCCCAAAGGGACGCGGTAGCAGGTGGTAGTAACGGGGCCAGGACCCAGGTCGGCCCGAGCAGCCGGTCCTGGCCTGGAAGCGCTGAGGGCACTGCTTACCTCTCGGGGGCTGGGCGGCCCTCCACTTCTCTTTACCTGTCGTTGCCTGGCTGAGTGCTGCTTGTTGGCACTCCATGGCACTGAGTGACTGTGTCTACATGTGTGTGTGCACGAGAGTGCATCGGCAGGTGAGAACAAATTATTTGAGAGGCCAAGGGTTGCCAGAACCTTCTTGGTAGGCCTGATGAGCTAGATGAGGCAGGACGCCCTTCAGGGTACCTGGTGAGTCTGCCATGCTGCAGGATAGGCCGAGAGACCCTGGTGCTCAGCTTGGGATCACGGCCCGCAGCACCTTGGCCGGCCCGCCCGTGTGTGCCTGGGCAGTGTCTGCAGGCAGGACACCTGCGGTCACTTCTACCCAGGCAGGTTATCCGGGCAGAAGACAGAAAACTTGCAGAGGGTCAGCAGCTACGGATTAGGGATGGTCATAATGGCATCAGGACTGGGGGGCCTCCCTGACTTCTGAGGAAAGCATGCTGGAATCCCTTCTCAATGGGCCAGCCAGCCTTCTCGGACCTCATAGACTGACCCCATTCTCCCCCACTTAGGAGGGGAGCCCCAGAAGGCACAGGGTCGGTCCAGTGTTCTCTCCCTGCCATTCTGGCCGAGGCTTATTCTAGCACGACCCCCGGTCTGGCCACACGACAGAGATGTGGAGTCTTGGGAGAGGGGCTGAATATGGTGACGTGCAGGGAGGAGGCTGTTTCTTGTGGAGCAGAGAAGGTTGGGGGACTTCATTCTGGGCAGAGGAGCAGCTACTCCCTCAGCACCCGACACGAGTGCTGAGTGCTGGGACAGACATGAGGCAAAGTGGCGGCTCGGAGAGACGGAGGAGGCAGGCAGGTGAGGTTTCTCTCACCAGGTGTCACAGGTGACGCGCCGAGGCGTGGGGCAGCGGGTGGATCTGGCAGGGGAGTGAGAGGAGGGGAGTGGAAGAGGAGAGAGTCCCCAGGAAGGTACAGACCGCTCTGTTGAAAGCTCGACTAGTGTGAGAATCTGGTGAGGTGCTGAATTTTAGATTTTTATCTCCACGGTGGCACAGTGCGTTCCGTGAACAGAGGAGGATCTGAATTCCATAACGACTTGGCAGAACCCCTTCCACAGCTGGCCAGGACTTGGGCTCCTCAGCCCCACCCGGTCCCAACTGCACCCCCAAACTGGGGCTATGAACAGAGCCAGTGCGTGTGAGCCCTGGGTCCTATGGCCTCCTGTGGACCTTTATTTGGGGCCAGATGACCCCAGTGTTCCTCCCAGCTCTGACGGGCTCCTGCCCACGGGGGCCAGCCCTGCATAGGACCTGGGCACCTTTCAGGCACAGGGTGGCCCCCCACTTCACTGCATGTGGGATTTAAACTCACCAGCTGGGACCTTGGGCCCTGGCCTCCCCGCCACTTTGCTCCTTGAATTTCAGCTGTGTCACGTAGATGTCCTCAGAGCACCCTGCCTCTCCCTTTTCTCCCAGGGCACAAAAGTCTGCCGCGGATGTCTTACCAATGATCTGTCCCCACCCCACTCTATGTCCTCCTTCTCTTGGTCTCCCTGCTGCCGCCAGGATGGCTTGTGAGCTGGCTGGTCTACTTGATCTCATCCTCTGTCTCTGTATCCACAGCCTGCCCTTTACATTGTACGCACCACCAGGTGTCCACTCAGTGCAGAGTACACAGTGGGTGCTCGATAAGTGCAATCTGCTGGTTGGCACCGGAGGGTGGGATCTAGGCAGAGAACAAAATAACAGCACTAGGGATTTGGGAGCAGGGGTCAAAACGCACCCCCTCCTTACTGGCTCCAGTCCTCTGTGGGGGTCTCCGTTTCCTCATGGGGGAAGAGCCAATTCTGCCTCTTGGGCCTGTGGAGAGGGTTAGCTGAGATGCTATGTGGGGAAATGTTTTGCACACTGGAAGGTGCTAGAACACGAGTCACCGACCCTGACCTCTCTCGGGAACCCATGCCCACATCTGTCCACATCTGTTGGGTTCGGCTTCTGGGAAGAGATCCTGAAGCCAAAGTCCTGTGTCACCCACAAATCCCTCCGGGCCTCAGACAGAGGTGCCGTCCCGCTGTCGCCCCGTGGGGACACCTTGAGTGTGGGTATGGCCTTACCTGAGACATGGTGACATAAACCTCAGGTGTGGATGACCCATGACAACATTCAAAAGGAAAAAATCAGTAGGCAGGGGCCCTCGTGTTGGAGTTTACAGGACTGTAAATCCAGAGAGCAGCCTGGGGAGCAGGACAGGCCTGAGCATTTCCTTCCCTCCCCACTCAGCCCTTCATCAGCGTACTTCTTCCTGAGCGCTCCCCACTGACCTCCCCTGCTGCTCTGTTGGCTGTGGCGGCACCACTACTGCCGAGCTGTGTGACCCCAGACAAGTTACTTAGCCTCTCTGAGCCCATGGCATCACCCGTCAAATGGGGATAATGGTACTTCACAGGGTTCTGTGGCAAATTAGAAGATATATTCTATGTAAAGGGCTTTACATGGCTCCTGGCACTAGGTAGGGCTCAGTAAATGTTAGCTATTATTATTATTACTAATAAGCTTTCTGAGTGCCCCAGTAAACTGGTTCCTGCACCACCTCACTTCCAGCAGAGTTCAGAAATTATTTCCTCATAACCTTACTAACCACTCTCTGCCCAAATAAATACGCCCTACACGGCATTATTCACCCTGGGGTGTGCACTCCCCTGTATTTCATTTACAGCTCTGAGTGTCCCCATTACCTCACCTGCCCGGTGCCTGGTGGGCGCCTCCGCCTCTCCGTGGTGACTCTGGCCTTCTCTTAGGCCCGGGTGACTCCCGAGGGAACCTCACCTGGCCTTGTCCACTCGGGTACGTTCCCTCTCGTGTTGCATGCACATCCTTTTTGTAGAGAAATCTATCATTAAAATTCTCTTTACTTGAAATGTTTGCTATTTGTGTGTATGTGTGTGTGTGTGAGAGAGAGAGAGAGAGAGAGAGAGAGAGAGAGGATTTTACATTTTCTGTTCAAAGTGTGTTACCCCTGAAAGAAATTCCTTTCTACTTCTGTAACAGATGGGACTAGAACACGGGGTTGAAAACAGAGACATTCCCTGTGGCACTTGGGGGGGCCCCAGCTGGTGGGGTGGGGAGGCAGGGTGCTGTGCGCAGCGAGGCGGGACAGCAGCAGGAAAGGAAGGCAGACCCAGAGGAGGTGAGCCGACAGCCGGGCTCCACCATGGACATGTGGAGCAAAAGTATTTCCAGTGAGAGAGGAGTGGGGAACTCGGAGTCCTAGACCAAAAACAGAAAGTGGTTGTGGGCAAGAACTGGGAAAGATGGGCAGCTCCAGTGGGAGACAGGCCTTGGTACCTGGAGCCCCAAGGGTGAATTTCCAGACATGCTGGCCGGTCTCAGCACAGTGAGCTGGACACCAGGCAGAAGGGAAATCAGGGCAGTAAAACCAGGGGTTACAAGGATTGAAGGTGGGGGCAGGGGGTCAGCAGGAAATGATTTCTTCTGAAAGATTTTTTATCTTGTCTTCTCCAATGGATGTTAGCGTGTGTTTTGTAACGCACATAAAACAGGAGTGCGGGGGCTGGCGGGCGCGCGGTTTAGACCCAACCATGAGCGATGGAGGGGCATGCCCAAACACTCGACTGGGTGGTAAACGCTCCGCCTCCGTCGCTGTAAAGATGGATACTCGCTGAGAGGCCAGGAGGGACACAAGAAGGAGCGGGCTACTTCCTGCGGGGAGGGGGACAACACCTGAGTGGGAAGGGATGCCCCATGCTGTGAGCACGAGAAGGCGCCCGCATCTTCTCCGAAGAGGACGGACAGGGGGCTGAGGAGGCTCTGCGGTCCCTGGGTCACCGCCTACGGCCGCGGCAGGTCGTGAGCGTCGTTTGTGACCTAGGACAGGGCTTCGCCAGCTTGCCTCCTCTTCAAATGGCGAAAGGAGGGTACCACAGAGAGGAGGGAGCACCCAGACCAATTAAACCTGCTTTTCTGGGGTTGGGGCCCAGGCATCCGTAGTTTTAAGCACCCCACAAGCGGGGGTCATTTGTCGTGCAGCCAGGGCTGAGCACCGGTGACCTGTCCTTCTGAGTGTTGGAACATTTAATGAGGTCCTGCGTGGACCCGGAATACAGCTCCTAAAAAGTCCTGAGGAAATGCTTGCAAAACCCAGGCGCCTCTGGTAACGAGCCCTTGAGAAGAAAGGACGGGGGAGTGACTACAGTGACCCTGCAGAGGAGGAACTGGCGCAGGCAGGACTCCGGCCTGATAAATTTGGAGGGGCGCAAAGGAAGATGTTGAGGCTCGCTGGTGCCGCCTCGCCTGCGGATGGGGAGGGGGACCCGGAGAGGCAGCCGCCGCTTTGAACTTGTGGGGAGCCTCCCTAAGCCGAGCGGGGAAGTCCAGGTGCCGGGCAGGGCTGTGCTCACCTGTGCGTGCTCAGCGCCGTGGGGGGACACGGCGCGAGGAAGCGCTCCCGGGAATGCGGGGAATACCCACCTGGGGAGGCGGTGAGCGCAGGTCGCCCCGAGGGCCGCAGCGCCCCTGCGCCCCTGCCCACCTGCCCCAGGGCAGGCCCAGAGCCTCCACCACGGTCGGGCTGTGTCTCTGTCTTCCAGAAGTCCCCAAGGCTTAGTTGGCGTTTGAGTTGTTACTGTTCCTACAAAGTTTTATGAAAATCATCAATCAGAAAAACAAAAAATAGCACGACTATACATACAGTATACCTTTCTCCTGGTTCAACTGTTTTAGCATTTTACAGTATTCCTCCATTGGCTCCCCTCCCTTCCCCCCAACACACACAGACACACACACACACACACACACACACACTTTTTAAGAAACGACACTGGTGTTTTTGGGGAGTCAGGCCTGCAGCCTTGTGGACCCTCTCACATCCTGAGTCTGTCTGGTTGCCCCCCCCCACCATAGTGCCGTTGGGGTTGTTCTTCCATCTCTCACATTTTCCTGACACCCCGAAGTTACTTCTAAGAGCTTGGTGAGGTTCAGGTGAAACAGCTTTGGCCAGAGAATTTCCTAAGGATGCTGGGTACTCTGTGGCATCGTCTTATACTGTGCTGCCGCACACCCTGGAGGGAGTTTTGATGGTCCAGTTTCCTGGTCTCCTCTCCGGAGTCTGTTTCAGCAAGGCTGACTTTGGACACCAGACGCTTGTATGTTTCAAAACCAGCTCAAGGGGTCTGAGTGCCTTAGCACCACAGCCTGCATCCTTGACCCTAGCAGCAGCTGATAAACCCATGACCTTGGTCCTCCAAAAGGCATGGTGCAAGGAGGTGGGTGGGACAGTTGAGACAGGTGAAGTCCTGGAGTCTCCGGCCCTCACCAGGGGGTCATCAATGCTGTCTGGCTGCTGTGAGGCAGGGTGGGTGGCCATCTGGGCCCAGTAGTGGGGGAGGATGGGCTACCTGGGGGCAGCCTGCAGGCTGATCTGGGCGTTCTTGCAAGACCAGGAGTGCCCCATGTACGTGTCTGTGCTCCCGGCACCCAGCACAGGACCTGGCCCAGCGCACATGTTTGTTGAGTGAAGACACTCACTTGACTCTGGCTTTTCAGAGAGTGCGCTCCCAGCAAAGCAGTCCTCCTGGGCTTGTTCCTGAGAGTCAGACAAAGGACCCCCAGACCGTGGAAACAGCAGCTGGTAATCAAGGCACAGGGAACTAGTAGGGCCAGCACCTGCTCTTAGCTTGCCCTGGGGGCAGCCTGTGGGATCTCGGGGGCGGGGGGGGCAGGTAGAAGAATGCCTGGGGTAACAGGTGGAGCTGTCCGGTGTGACAAGAGGAGCAAGAATGCTGATTCCATGGGTGAACCAGGTACTCCACTCAGCATGTAAAAGTCCTTCTCCAAAAACCTCGGTTTAGCGGAGAGAGAGTAAGTGGACAATTCCACGGAATGTGTTTGAGGTCACTGCCACGGTGTGTATAAGTGCTGGGAGTGCAGGTTAGACTGGACACAGTGAGAGGGGATTTTAAAGTGGGACCCTGATGGAGGAGCAGGAGTCCAAAGTGAACAAGAATGCTGGGCGAGCTGTTTTATCTTTTACCAGAACTGGGCTTGAAGGTCAAAGTAGCGCAGGAACCCAGCAGCCTTGGCTTCTTAGAACAAGCAAGCGAACCCTGTGAAGACCTCATCTCTGCGTCTGTGAAGTGGGAGACGGGTCCCTGCCTTATAGAACTCAGGGGCTGGGGGAGCTGGGTGGGGGAAAGCATTATAAGGCTGAAATGAGCTAAAGATGCAAACATGCTTCAGGAATAGTTTAGACTAGAATGTGATTGGGAGAGTGGGAAGCGGAGACACACATGGCAGAGCTCCAGGGTAAAAGATGTCCAAGCTGAACTCAACTTCAAGGCCCAGCCCCAGCGTCACCTCACACACGTCTTCCCTGCTATTGTCAGTCCCTCTCCCCTCAGCAGTCCCTTCCTCGGGGTTCACACCCCAAATGGGATTTCTCACACTCTGCGGCTGATAGTGCTCACCTGTGGGAGTGTCTCCCCTGCACGAGGGCGGGGCCCGAGGTGGGCCGAGGTTGTGGCTCATATGCACTAGGTTCCCCTACACGTGTCCTGGAGGAAGCCCCAGCCCTCGGACCACAGGCTCCGAGAAGGAAGACATGGTGTAAGGGACACACGGCGTTCTGGCCGGAGGGTCAGAAGTCTGGGCAAGTCACGTCATCATCCCTCTGGGATTCAGTTTGTCCCAAGGAGCTAGACTGGATGATGCCCAAGTTTCCACCCAGCTTCGGTGTTCTGCGGCATGATATGGTGATGGAATAAGCAATGTGCGTGGCGGTTTACGAAATGCTTTAAGGTCGTCCATCCTTTTGACATTTCTGGGCCACACCGGAAGAAGAGTTATCTTGGGTCACATGTTAAATACATTGTGACACGTAATCACAAAAATACCTCATAACGTTTTAAGTAAATTTACGATTTTGTGTTGGGCCCCGGTCACAGCCATCCTGGGCTGAATGTGGGCCTCTGGCC